>JAGKTI010002851.1:0-30393 GCA_018397915.1 Birgus latro
TAGCTCTCTTTACCTCCTTCCAGAACATTTTCTTACATTCCCTCCACTTTGCACTCAAATTCCTTCCAAATTCCTCATCCACTCTCTTCTTACTCTCTCTTACTAATAATAGGAAGTAAATTCAGATAATGGCTTAATAGAGCCAAGGTCCAGTCTCTGGATAAATGAGGGACTACTGTATATAAGCAGTGCTTGGGACAAGTATGTGTGAGAGTTGTGTAACAGCAGACAAACACAGTAAATGGAGGTTGAAACACTCCCATAATGACTTATCAGTTTATTGAAGATGACTGCTGCTACACATCTCACTGCAGGAGATTTCTTTGCCACTGATCCCCACATCCTGAGAGCAAGAGCGTAGGAGCAGGCCACGGGGCAAGGACAGCCTGGTCACATTTCGTTGACATTTGACTAACATGCAAATACTCTGATCTGGTTGCAGTAGACTCTCAGCAACTATGCTGCGCATTCTTACAGCTATTATACATTAAGGCATATGTTATACATCATCATACAACTAGACAACTAGCTATACATGGAAAGATTTATACATTGGTGAGAGAGATTAGGTGTAGTGGGTGGAGTGAGTGGGGTGGGGAGGGGTGGGTGGTGTTTCAGTGGCCTTTCATGCACAAGATCGAACAAAAAGCAGATCGCACCGAATGTAAATACAGGGTGGCCACGTTGGTTCAGGCAGCCAACTGTGGGCTAATGTGCATCACTGTGTCTACTCAAGATTCTCAGAGGTGACCATTGTAGTTATCACTCTACTTATCATGAGACTAACCCCTACACCACGGGGTTGTCAGAGGCATGCCACGCCATTCCCGCGGGGATGTTTGCGTTCCAACTGACTTTTTAAAAATATTTGCTAAAAATCAGTTATTAGTCCTAGAATATTATAATTATCGATGCATATGGCACATACCTTCAGCTTTCTCCTGGGATGTTTTTTTTAACACTCGTCGACTACCGTAGGACTTGTGGAGACTTCTGAAGTTGGGTAACTAAGTCTCCACTTTACACTTCCCGACATCCTTTAATCTGAATACCACTGCCAGATATTATCACTAGAAACACTATTCAGTGATTTCCAAGTAGTTTGGAATCCATAAAAAAAAAAAAAAAAAAAAAAAATGTGAAAGCAATGTAAAATACGAGCG
Organism: Birgus latro; assembly: GCA_018397915.1. Taxonomy (NCBI): domain Eukaryota; kingdom Metazoa; phylum Arthropoda; class Malacostraca; order Decapoda; family Coenobitidae; genus Birgus; species Birgus latro. The sequence goes on from JAGKTI010002851.1 coordinate 1,164, forward strand.
CTTATGAGTCTCCCACTCGCGCTAATTCGCTGCTAGTATTCTGTCATTTCTTACTCATATACACACTCACACTTTACTATTTCCAGTACTTTATTAAACTTATATATATCTACAGTCCTTTACCGCTTCCCACATGATGTTTAGTAGGGGTAGAGGTCACAGGGCCTTTTATAATAGGCGCAAAAGCGGCAGAAATGGAGGAGCGTCATTTCACCGTGAAGGACGAGAACGAACTGACTATCTCAGTAGCCAAGAGTTGAAAATGTCACCTGCTAATGTATATGCTAAGAAATAAGTTGTAGGAAATCTAGACAATACATAATAAATTAGGTAGTTTCAGGTGAATATAAATATCACTCGGGGTTCTCCCTTCCTTTCTTATATACATTTATATTACGAGAGTAGCTCATACGGCATATTTCACGGAGAAAAAAAGCAGGGGAAATTAGCAAACGAGTGCAGGTTGGATGTTGCCAAGTGATAATTAGCCAATTCCAGGTGTATGGCACTATCAATTACCTTATTTTATATATACTGTATATATATATTATTTTGTATAAGAATAAGGCATAGGGCTCATTTCAATGGATGAAAACAGTGGGAAAATCCGGGGAAGATTTACTTAGCGCAGAGTTGTAGCAGCCGTAGCTCAGTGGGTTAGAGCGCTCCGCTCTGGCCGTAGGGTCGGAGGATCGAATCCACCCAAGGGTCATTGGTAGACATCAGGAAGGGCATCCGGTCATAAAATGCTACACGCTCCAATCCAAAAAGGCCGACGCATGCAAGCATGTTGCAGCCTTAAAAAACAAAAACGACAACGAACGAGAGTGGCTGAGCAGACGACACGAGAGGGTATTGGAGGGGAGGTAGGGAGGGGAGTCTNGCGCTCCGCTCTGGCCGTAGGGTCGGAGGATCGAATCCACCCAAGGGTCATTGGTAGACATCAGGAAGGGCATCCGGTCATAAAATGCTACACGCTCCAATCCAAAAAGGCCGACGCATGCAAGCATGTTGCATCCTTAAAAAACGAAAACGACAACGAACGAGAGTGGCTGAGCAGACGACACGAGAGGGTAATGGAGGGGAGGTAGGGAGGGGAGTCTAGAATGGGGGAAAATGGCTAAATTGTCAACAGTGGATGGGAGTACTGATGACATTAGCAGCACTGACTATTGTTGGACATTGGCAGTGCTGATAGATGATAGAAGTCACCACCTGAAAGCCCGGGGGAATTAAAAATAACACAGAGTCACTCAAGTGACTCCCCGCAGTATGATCCATTGCACCCGACCGTCACGAAAGTGACGACCCACGGTTAAGGGGCTAATGTACAGTCATGGACATTGAAAGCTGGACACTCGGGGACTGAGCTGATAGTTTCTTGTTCTTTATCGATTTTTCCACTAAATCTTTGTCCATTTGTACTGTACTCGCCCATCCCCTTCCTTCCCTCACCTCCTCTCTGTCCTAGCCCTATGATCTGGGAAGGCTTGTCATTCCCAGGGGACAAGTGGTCACTCCTCACCTCTATCTCTCTCACTCTAGTATGCAGACCCAAACTTAAAGGGAGTTGCCTCGTATGGGCCAACCAGCCTACTGCAGTTTTCTTTAAATATGTTCCAAAGTTTTATTTATTTTATAATACTTTTATCACAATAAACTAATAAAGGCATACTTTGCACTGACATTATTATTCACTCTTACAGAATCTTGAGAGAGAGAGCAGTTGCGTATACGAAGAATGAAGATGAGCTTCTTTTGTGTGTGTGTGTGTGGTGATAGCTGAGTAGCCTAGGGAAGAGGGAGAGATGGGATAAACGGGATGGGGGAAAAGAGTCACGAACAAAGAGTGACGGACAAGCTGGGGGAAAAGGGAAAATATGACATTTGCATCACCTCACCTGTCCAGGTTTCTCTGTCCATGACTGTATGTTGTTCATGTAAGCAGTGCACTGTTCACTGTGTGTTGTTAAATCATCTCAACACTTAAAAAGTATATTCTGACTCCTACAAAGGGATTTTAGGTCATCGGTTAAATTTCAGCTCAGCAGGAAATTTGTTTCTTGGAGGCATTCATGTTTCCATACCCTTGTGAAATGAGGGATTATCTGTATTGTACTCCTTAACATAAAGTACTATTTCTTTAATTTTGCTTACAGGCAGTGAGACGAAAATATCAGGCTGGTAAGCAGTTAAAAATCAGTGACTGCCCACAGCTGAAGTCCAAAATAGTAAACCGGCTGGCGCAGAGAGCTTCCCTCACCTAACATACTTGTATTGCGCAGCAGGAGACATGGCTGGGCTGCTGGTGTGATGTATATAAAGTTGTCCTAATATGCCAGTTACCCAGACTTGTTATACTGTAATGTGTTACTGTGTGATCTGTATAAATAATGCTCTGTTTTCTGGATATATGTATACATGCCTATATATTTTTTATATCTGATATTACATCTAAGCTCATGGAGGTATCATAGTTTGACAAATGGTACTGCAGTTGCAGTTACTTGTCAAGCTGTTAGTTTTTATTTTTTATTCATTACATTTATGATGTGTATACCAAGGATATGAACCTCAGTTTTAGTTAAATTATACAGAACATGTGTTAATAAAAACAAAGAAAAAGAAAAAAATGGTATTTCCACATCAGGTATATGCACTGCTACAGTAAGAAACTGCTTTAGAATATTAAGTCATGATTCTGAAGCAGCATATTTATTTAGGTCATAATCTTCTATTTAGATTTTTACAAGTTTCAGTTAATGGTTTACTGTATAAATTATTACATGGTGCCACATTTTACGAGATGAACTTATCCACTTCTGTATATTACTCTCCAAGATGGTAGTCATATACAGTTTGTGTATTATGTAAGTGAATAGGTTAATAAGCAGTATCTATTGCATCTAAAGGGTGTATGGGCCAGTATATTATGATGATGTATTTCATGGTGATGATTGGTACGAACAGTGGCGAATTAAGGGGGGGGCTGTTGGGGCGGCCGCCCAGGGCCCCAACCAAAATTGGGGCCCATGAGTCTGCGAGTCTAATTTCTGATGGGCCTATAGGGGGTCCATGACTGCCTCACTGCCCAGGGCCCAAGATACCCTTAATCCACCACTGGGTATGAATGATGAGCATATACATGAATCTTTATTTTAGTGTACCTTGTTTTAGTGATCGTGTAATGTACCTTTCAGTTTCAAAGGTACAAATTTTTAGGAATGAATGTAGTAAACTTGGGAAGCTTTAATGAATTAACTGTTCACTGCCTATGCATGACCAGTTCTGATAAGAATCTTTGCAGTAATGCATTAAGGATAGTTATGTATGATATCTGTGAATGTTGTTGTGAGTATCCATAACCCCTAGGCTGTGGGGTGCCTAGCACAGCAGGATGTCCATGGTGCTTTTTTTTTTTTTTTTCCCTCCCCACATGAAGTTTCACAGAAATGCTTACCACACATCAGTACAAATTGATTCACAAGTCAACCTTTGCAAAATAAGCAAACTGAAAGACTCAAGGTTACTCCATTCACATGTAATGAGTTACACCTTGTTGTTAACCAGTTTCTGTTGTCACTATCTTTTGGCCAGCTGGCAACCAGGCAGTTGGGAAACGACACTAAACATTCCATGAGACAAGAGTTGCATTACTCCATATCTGTCCACCGATCAGACATAAACATGTGCTTCAGGCCATAAGTAAATGCAGAAATTTGAAAAATAGGCAAAATTCTGGAAGGCATGCTGCAGCTTAAGGGTTAAATTACAGAGACGAAGCTATTTAGTGTCTCGTAATGTTAAATATTCAGCGTTTAAGGACTGTCTTGATCTTAGGTAAAATTAATAAAACATCAGTTATACTGATATGTTGTGGTTTAATTAACTAAAATTTTAGATGTGCAAGTCTCACTGGAAGTATTGTGCCTGTATTTAACTGTAATATACTGCACTGTACTGCATATCTTGCACTGCATCACTGCGTATCAATTTTTTCAGCATGAAATACTGTACAGACAGCAATACTGTATAATACAGTGTACCATGTCTTTTAATCAGGAAAACTATTTGGGTTACAAAAAAAAACACAATGGCAGGCAAAAAAGATGTACAGTAATCCCTTTAAGACCTGGACACCCCAAGTCCCTAACATTTTGGGCTCAGGCATTCAACCACACTTTGAACATGCCACGCGGCTACAAACAGCTGTGTTTTGGCGCATAGTTCTGTCAATGTCCAGCAAAGCGCCTCTGCCTCCTCCCCGTTTCCCGCCTACCCATCGCTGTGGTTGCACACTCGTTGCCATGGCCACCCACATGCTCGCTTTTGTGGTGGTGCCCTATCTGCTGCAGGCCCTGCTATTCCTCTGCTGCCTCTTACTTGTGTGTGTAACAATGGCCCTGCTGCCCAAGAAGAGGAAACGAGTGGTTCTGACTCTGGAGAAGAAGAGGGAGATACTGGAGAAGGTGGATGTGGGATAGTTGACGTCCCACATCCTCCTAGAATTCAACCTGGCCCGCTCTACCTTGTTAAATATCAAGAAATCCCGGGACAAACTCACCCAGCACATGGCTGATTTCGCACTGAAGACTGAACGCAATGTGCAGAGGAAGATTATGTACCCTCCCAGGTTTGCAGAAATCGACTGATCCATGGTGATTTGGTATCATCAACAACATGCTGCTGGTGTGGTTGTGCGTGGTACAGAGCTGAAGGCTGCTGCCGAGAAGTTCGCAAGGTTACATGACACCCCAGACTTCAGGGCACCCAAGGTTGGCTCTCTTCTTTCAAGTTACAACATGAACTTGCCAACCGTAAGGCCCATGGTGAAGCTTTGGACGCCAACGAGGAGGGAGTACAAGAGTTTCGGCAGAAGGTGAAGGGCTTGACTGACAGAGAGGGCCTCACTCTCGGTCAAGTCTAAAATGCTGATGAAAGTGGTCTATTCTATTGCTCGCTGCCAACAAACACCGTAGCAGAAGAGAAGGAAATACATATACCTGGACGCATGTTCTCCAAGCAGCGGATATCTGTTTTGTGTTGCACCAATACTAATGGCATACACCAGCTCAAGCCTGTTATTGTTGGCCGTGCAAAGCAGCCTCGGTGCTTTCATGGGTTGATAAATGTCCTTCCTGTTGTGTGGTACCATTATGTGGAGACCATTCACAGCCAAGATCTTCAAAGACTGGTTTCACCAGCACTTCGTCAAGGAGGTCATCCATTATCAGACAATGACACAGGAAATCCCACGCGACCAGGTAAAGGCTCTCCTTTCTCCTCTTGGACACTGCACCTGCACATCTGTCTAACAAGGAGTTGCTGGCTGAGAGTGGCTGCATTAGGTGCTTGTTTATGCCACTTAATATGGCTGCTCTCATCCAAACAATGGACCAAGGAGAGATTGTGGCTAGGAAGAGGCTGTACCCTCAGAAGTTCATGGACAAGGTGATGGTTGTTAGCGAGAACGAGGACGAGTGCAGGGAAGGACGGGACATGCGGGGCCAGCAGACTGTGGAAACCCTTTGCTGCTACAAACTCAAGTCGACCATCTACAACTGGGCCAGTGAATGGAGGGAAGTCTCTGTCAAGACTGGAAAGTGGTTGGTCTCATCTGCTTCGTGGAGCCAATGTGGTGCACAACTTTCTGGGTTTGACGTGGATGACTTCCATGCATGTCTTCATGCGGCTGGCGATGAGATGGATGTGTACAAAGTGCGTGAGTGGTTGGATGACGATGAGGGCAATCCTGGGTATCAGATCACGTCTGATATCGAGATCGCATTTTCAAGTTGCAGGTACAAGTACCCAGCTGGAAGATTCCGCCAAGGACAGTGAGGATGATGTGGACTCCTCTCAGCGCACCATTACTCCAGCCATCCCCATGCTGAGTGTACTCAGGGAGCATGTCGAGTTCGTTCTGGACTACCTTGAACACCCAGACCGCGACCGGGAGATGGGGCCCCTGGGACTTGCGGAGGAAGTGCGCGCTTTTAGGCAGCTCATCATCACTCGCCAGAATCGCCATTCCTTACATCAATCAACCAATGACAGTTTCTTCAGCCTTGTGACCCCCACTGTGCCCAGCCCTGGCTCCAAACCACTGCCTCACCAAGACATGCCTTCCTCCTCTGAGCCACAGCCCAGCACATCAGCCACAGTGGGGTCGCCACTGAACGTGAGTTTGCGGCTTTCTTCAGAGTCGTCTGCAGAGGGTAGTTCACCACCATGTCCCAGCAATGCACCCGTCGGCCGCCCGCAACACCTACTCTCGGATTCTGACAATGAATAAACAGCAAAAACTCACCACAAGACCACATGGGAATTTACAGTGTTGTGCAGTGTTAAGAGCAGAATGTGCAATGCTTGGAAATTATAATTCAGAGTGCCAAGGATTAAGTGCAGAATGCAACACTGGTGAGTTTCAAGTGCAGCACAAGTTAGAAAAGAATGTGCAGTGTTAAGAAATTAAAATTCAGAGTGCAACTAATTAAGTGCAGTGCAACACTGGATTACTGTACGTGCTTCATGTGCACCTTCGTACTGTCAGATTCTGAGAGGAGGCGGGTTAATCTTCGCGACGAACAAAGATGTGTTGTAAGCACCCTGTACACTGTTAAATATTTTCCATTCCCACATCTAATTCTTCATTCTCTGGTTCTTTTTCATTTATTTCATGCTTTCAGTCCCTTGTTTGTGTGAATAGGGTCTTAAATAGGTGCTGTGCATGTCCAGTAGGGAGTTATTTAGGTGGTTTTCAAAGTTAGGTTGGGTTGGGGTCCATAAGTACCTGTCCAGGAGGCATTTTCCCAAGTCCCGGACACGCCTTTGGCTCTATTACGTCGGGTTTTGGAGGGATTACTGTATTTCCAAACAGTTTTGGTAACGGCTGTCACCCCCTTCAGTGGAAGAGTGGTGCATATAATTACTGAGAAGCTGCTTATATGCAGAGTAACCAAACTCCCCCCCCCCAACAACACTGGATATGACCTCACCCTCCACACCCCTAACCTGAGTGAGGGATTACAAGAGATCCACTGAAGAGGGTGACAGCTGTCGCTGAAACTTTGGAAACACATCTTTTTCGTCTGCCATTGTGGGATTTTTGTATCCTATTTTATGTTCACGATAGTGTGACTCATCAGCTGTACTTGGGGTTGTTTTTTTTCTGTCAGGATAGTTATACTGTACAATGCATGGGTTATACTCCCTATTGGGGGATTGGGGGGTTGTATGGCATTATCCAAAATTACTATCTGACATACTGTACACCAGGAAACCATTTACTATGCAGGGTGGTAACCATATAACCAAACTATGGCACCTCATGGTTTAGTGGGTAATGAAGGCGCTCCAATCAGACTGAGCCTTGCAGGTTTATATCCGAGGGGTGATTGAGGTTTATTGCTCACTAGGGTGGAGTGATAACACATGAAAATTTTTTTCTGAATTTGAATTGGCAATGGTACACTTTTTTGTAGGGTACTGAGATATACTCACTGTGAAAATTTCAGCTGCCTGTATCGATTTTAAGACGTGTCACCAAGAACTTGTTTCTTTTGATTAAATACGTAAATTATGCAATTATGCCATAGAAGAAAGTTGTGTTTGCTGCTTTCAGCTAGAGTGGACTTCATTAATATGATAATATTTTGTCTATTTTGTTACTGAGACAGTGTCTGAATGTACGATTACTGTATATGATTATTTAAACCTATTAATATAAAGTCCACTCTACCCAGGTTCACCACGAGGAGGTAAGCTGCTTGGACTCACACTATGCTCATCCCATCCTCCCAACCACAGGGCATTTGTATTTATGATGTGTAAGGACCAACTTGCCTAGCCCCGGGATCCTACGCTCCTCTCTGGGGCGACATAGGATTGGATGGTGGATGGATGGATAGTCTTTCTTTGTGTTGTATGATGGCATGAGATTTCTTGACTTTGTCTGTACTTTAGCATACCCATCTCTTCTTTTACTTCCAATCACATGTTTTGAAACCTGTGTTATGAGCTTGATATGATGCTGAACTCCTTGAGTGTGACAGGGATACTTTGGTAGAGAAACATTATTTTTCACGTACGTTTCAAACAATACACTCTCGGACATTCCTTTGGTTAGAGAAGGCTCATGCACTACTCTCCAGTCTGTCACTGAATAATAGTCTCTTGCTTCAAAATTCAGTTCTGGGACTTGAAAGATGAGTTTCTTAGTGGGAGCTTCCTTCCTGGTTCTCAGGATCCTCCTATATGCCATTTCTAGGATATGTGGCTTCTCGTCACACAACATTGCTGTTAGCAAGTTTTCACTGTGTGCAAAATAGGCATTTCTCAGAATTACTGAGTATAATCACTCTCACTGTCTGGCAACTCTTGAGTCAATTCAATCATCTTAAAACATGTTGTGGTCCATTATGAAAATTAGGGTGCGACTTGATTAGAAACCACATCGGTGCATATACCTTAACAATAAACTCTTAACAAGGTTCTGAGAGGGGTGAGCTGTAGATATATATTCAGCATACTCGATATGCCAATGTTAGATGCCTAGAATGGCAGAGCTTTCCAGGTTGCCTGGTTTCTAGACTTGTGCTGTAATATCCATCTTTGATCTCCAAACGAATCTCGTACAGGTACATTTGGTCATCACTAAGGTCCTTAACAATGTCATAGTCTAGATGTGGCAAAGCAGAATAACTGATCTGATGAAAATTTACAATTGGTTTACTTTGACAATAAGGAAGCTCTTTTCCAATTGGACCTGTGAATGATCTTGGTCCATGAGTTACTCCATCTACCTCTCGAAAGAAATGTCTCATTGGGTGTTCATTGTAGTGCAAAAGACACACAAACTAGTGTAATGAATGTCCTACATGATCCTCAAGAGTTCTAGTTGTTCCATTTCTCCAGCCAGTGTTGATGTTTGTTTTGTCACACCCCACAGCTGGTGGCTTCTTTGGGTCAATATTATGATAACTCAAGAACATCTGAATCAATGCACATACTGATTTAGCTGTTCCATCTTTGGGTACCACATGCCCTAAAAAATTATGTCCTGGTTCTGTAATGTTCTTTCTGTGATAAGCACCATCCTCTAATTTATCTTGAGAAAGGGTCACATCTTTTCGACAATCAAAATATAGAGATGTAAACTCGTCTTGATTCCAAGTTTCGGTCATTGCTTCTGAACGACACTGGGCTCTTGCTCATCTCACTTTATGTCTGTCAATAATATTAATATATCAGTGTTGCTTGTGAGGCCACATATCCTGTAGGGTAACAGCTGCTACTGCTGCAGCGGCCCTGTCATATAAGGTATATCTCCATTCTAGGAGATTTCAATGTTCACCACCACCTTTGGCTCTCCTCTCCTTTCACTGATCCACCTGGTGAACAAGCCTACATCTTTTCTATCCTTAATGACCTACAGCAGCTTGTACAGCACCCTACCCGTATCCCTGACCGCCTTGGAGAGAGTTCCAACATACCTGACCTTTTCCTAACAACTAATCCTTCTGCTTACATTGTTCATCTTTTCTCTCCGTTGGGCTCCTCCGATCATAATCTTATTACCTTAACATGTCCAATCACTCCAGTACAGCCTGTGGACCCTCCAAAGAAACGCCGCCTGTGGCACTTTGGAGCTGCAGATTGGGAGGCCCTCAGGCAGTACTTCTTTGATTTTCCATGGAATGATTATTGCTTCCATGGCCGGGAGCCATCTGAGTGTGCCTTGCGCGTTACGGAGGTTATTCTCTCAGGCATGGAAGCATACATTCCTTTCTCATATCCTCTGACTAATGCAAGAAAGCCTTGGTTTAATCACGCTTGTTCTAATGCTATCCGCAACAAGGAGAGGGCCTATAAGAGGTACAGGAGCCAACCCACCCCTGAATCACACCTTTTATATATTTCTGCCCGGAATCGTGCTAAGTCTGTTCTTCGCTCTGCTAAAAACAATTTCATCCGTGCTAAATGTTCCCAACTCTCCAACTCGAATTCTTCTCGCTCCTTCTGGCACCTTGCCAAAAACCTTTCTAACAACTTTCCCTCATCATCCTTCCCTCCTCTTTTCTACTCTGATGGCTCTGTAGCTATTTCTTCTACTGATAAAGCAGATCTCTTCACTCAGACTTTCTCCTCCTATTCCACCTTAGACGATTCCGGTGCAATTCCTCCATCACTTCCCCCCTCTGACTTCCTCTTGACTGACATTAAAATTTCTTCAGCTGATGTGTTTTCTGCCATCACTGGCCTCAATACTAAAAAGGCATATGGTCCTGATGGAGTCCCTCCTGTTGTCCTCAAAACTGTGTTTGTGTGCTTACACCCTGCCTAGGAAAACTCTTTCGCCTTTGTCTCTCAACTTGTACCTTTCCTTCTTGCTGGAAGTTTGCTCTCATTCAGCCAGTCCCAAAGAAGGGTGACCATTCCCAACCCTCTAACTATCGTCCAATTGCTTTAACATCCTGTGTCTCAAAAGTTTTCGAGTCAATTCTTACCAGAAAAATTTTAAAGCATCTTTCCTGTCACAACCTTCTTTCTGATCGTCAGTATGGGTTCTGTCAGGGACGCTCCGCTGGCGATCTTCTCACCTACATTTCAGACTCTTGGTCATCCTCCTTTCGGGACTTTGGCGAAAACTTTGTCATTGCACTTGACATCTCAAAGGCTTTCGATCGAGTCTGGCATAAATCTTTAATTTCCAAACCGCCCTCCTACGGTTTCTATCCTTCTATCTGTGCCTTCATCTCTAGCTTCCTTTCTGGTCGTTCTATAGCCGCTGTTGTAGACGGCCATCGTTCCTCTCCTAGACCTATCAACAGTGGTGTTCCTCAGGGTTCTGTCCTATCACCTACTCTCTTCCTTTTATTCATCAATGACCTTCTAAGCTGTACATCTAACCCTATCCACTCATATGCTGATGATTCCACCCTTCACCTTTCCATTCGGTTCCTGCAACGTCCATCTCAGCAGTTACTTCAACAAAAAAGGGATGAGGCTATGGCACACCTAAAGTCTGACTTGGCTCGTATCTCTGACTGGGGTAAAAATAATCTTGTTGTTTTTAATGCATCAAAAACTCAGTTCTTACACTTATCAACCTGACAAAATCTTCCTCAGGATTACCCACTAATGTTTAATAATGAACAGTTATGTCCTGCATCATCCTTGAACATGCTTGGGGTTTCATTCTCTCGGGATTTGTCTTGGAAAGAACATATTACATCTCTTGTGAAATCTGCTTCCAAGAGATTAGGTGTGCTAAGCCAATTCCGAACTTTCTTTACCCCTGCACAGTTGTTGACCTTGTACACGGGTTTTATTCGCCCGTGTATGGAGTACAACTCTCATGTGTGGGGAGGCTCCCCACAAGCAGCTCTTCTCAATAGGGTGGAGTCAAAGGCTTTTCGTCTCATTAACTCTCCTCCTCTTACTGATTCCCTTCAACCTTTGTCTCTTCGCCGCTCTGTTGCATCTTTATCTCTCTTCTATCGCTACTTCAATGGTCACTGTTCTTCTGAACTGTCTGCTTGCATCCCTCCACCTCTACGACGGGCACGTAGTACCCGTCTAGCAACAAACTCTCATCCCTTTTCTGTCCAACTCTCTAATGCAAGAGTTAACCGTCATTCCCAGTCCTTCATTTATGCAACTGGTCAACTCTGGAACTGTCTTCCTCTGTCTGTATTTCCTACTTCCTATGATCTCCAGTCTTTCAAACGCAGTGTGTCCAGGCATCTCGAATTGAACGGATCTTGAATTTGGCTCTCTTTTGTATTGTTTTTGCTTTTTCTTGGAAGGAACAGTATGCAGGCCTGTGGCCTTTGGTTCCTTCTTCCTTACATTAAAAAAAAAAAAAAAAAATTCTCTAGCAACAGTTCTAAGAGGAGTTCGCATGTGTTGTATTTGTTGGGTTTACTTCAGTCCTGGGGATTCAGAATCCATATCCACTGATTCTTCACTTTCATAATCAAACATCTAAGACTTCTAGTTCAATTGATTGTAGCTTCCTTTTCTGAGAGTTTTCATATACCTGCATTTATGTCTTTAGTTTCTGTTCTCAGTTTTGTTTCCTTTGTAATGTGGCTGTCTCTGCCTTATCCAGTGTATGTTTTGTTTCCTTTGTAATGTGGCTGTCTCTGCCTTATCCAGTGTAGATATACACATTTTCCGCAGTGTTCACTAGTCTTTCAAAAACTCTTGTTCTAACCTGGGAACTTTCATTTCTTTTGGGCAAAGACACTGTTCTACACACTGGCAAGTAGCTATTTCAAATACAGTAAAAGTCCATTACTCCAAATGGCAGTGGACCGAGAATCATTCGGATTACCAGATTTTTCGGATTTTTGGCTGGGACCTCTAAGACACTTAATTTCATGTTTAAACTGAAATTTTACCAAATGGATCACTTTTTGTTCACTCATAATGCAATATGGCACATATTAACATTACTTTACATATTACACAAATTTTTTACTTAATGTATTACTGAAGACACAAACTGTAATTGGTACATTAAGAGATGTTATGGGTTGTTTAACTCACCAGTAATGCTTTGTGTTGAAAACAGCAGTTGTAGGCAGGCAAATCCAATTAGAAAGAGTAAGTCCATGGTTAATAATAATATGCACGTAATGTAAAAGCACAAAAACTTAATACAGTATGTATTACTGTGGAAAATTCCTTAAACCTACAGTACAGATCCAAAAGCAGTCGGTTGCTTACGAGGAGTTGCCAATCCATGCATTACCTGATCCATGACCACACCGCTCCGCACTCCGGCGCATTTGGCACCTAGTTTGAATTTTATTTTGATTTTTTTTACTTTTGGAGTTTTTGCCAGCCTTCTTAAAATATTTGGATTATTGGGATTTTCAGATTATCAGTGTTTGGATTAATGGACTTTTACTGTAGTTTAAGGAATTCCTGTACCTTTGTTTTTGTTGATTTTGTATCCATTCTGTTCTTGGGAATCTTTAATATCTGATTTCTGTATGCATTATGGTATCTTTAGATTCTGTCTGTCTTACTGATTTCAAGTTATATATTGGGATTGATGATAGCTTCCAAACACCAATCATCACGTCAGCTACTTTACTTGAAACAAATTGCACATCTGGTTCTTTCTCGGAATTCTGCTCATCTTTGATTTTCTTTGCTTCATAAAAGTAATGTTTCATAATGTCTCTGTATGTGGGGAGACAGTTTTAAGTCTTTCAGCTTGTCTAAACACAACATGTTCAGTACCACTCCTAGTGACAAGTTTCATTTTTGAACTTGCTGCCACCATAATGTGTTAATTTCTGCTTTGTGCTGCAAAGAGAAAAATATCGGTCATACATTCACATAATAATAATAATGTTGAGCGCTCCGCTCTGGCCGTAGGGTCGGAGGATCGAATCCACCCTAGGGTCACTGGTAGACATCAGGAAGGGCATCCAGTCATAAACTCTTACACGCTCCAATCCAAAAGTCCTCTATCCAGGGGCAACACCTTAGCCCTTCAGGGATACCAGGTGTAAAACCATTTTTTTTTTTTTTTAATGAACAATTTGGACTGAACATCCAATTCAAAAGACACGTACTGTATACCATATATTTTATGAGCGAACATGCATAAATACAGTATTGCAAAACTTTAACATCTGGTGACATGTCTTCATACACGTATTGCGGTAAGATTGTTAAAATTTGGCAGTGAATTATATGTCGACAGATGCAAAAAACATATACCTCGCCGTTTCAAAAATAAAAAGTAGAAAATTTCACTCCACCCTATTGCTTCCGTTATGCCACCCAGGGATGAGTGAGGCTGGTCACTCTCATCTTAAATGTCACGACCAACTTGCCTGGCCCCAGGCTCCTACGCTCCTCATGGGGCAACACAGGATTATCTATCTATTGCCAGATGCCTTAATCCTGTATGGGGTGGCCACAAACAAATAGCTTCCATGTTGCTCTGTCCCCTGCCATTTCACTGCCCTGCTCCCAGCTCACACCCCCCTCTCTCATATACCTCTCCACTCCATCCCTCCATCTCATCTTCAGCCTCCCCCTCCCTCACTCACATACACTCTCCTTGTCAGTCTTTCACTGTCCATCCTCTACACATGCCCAAACCACCTTAATGCGTTTCTCCTCTAACACTTCCTATCACATCCACATCCATACCACAATGCTCCTTCACTTCCTCATCAGTCTGTCCTATCACATCCACATCCATACCACAATGCTCCTTCACTTCCTCATTTGTCAGTCTGTCTCTCCATGTGACTCCACATGCTCCAATAACTCATTCCCACTGCTCTCACTCTTGACTTCTGTCCCTCCAACAGGGTCCAAGCTTCACTTCCATATGTTAAAGTTGGTATCAATACTGTCATGTAGCAGCTTTTTCACTTCCATTCTCACTTCCCTGTTTCTTATCAATGCTTCCAAGGAACCAGCAACCTTTCTTCCCTGATCCACCCTTTCAAGCATTTCACCCTCCAAACTTCCATCCTTACTCATCACACTACCCAAGTACTTAAATGCACTCACATTCTCCATATCCTCCCCATCCAATCTCACTGTACATTCACTGACTTCACTTCTCTCGAATACCATTGCTTGACTCTTCCCTACATTCACCTCTAGATTCCATTTCTTACACACTCTTCCAAACTCATCTACCAAGCCTTGCAGCTCCCCTTCGTCTTCACTCAACAACACAGTATCATCTGCAAACAGCACAGAGAGTTTCCAAACAGTGCCCTCTCTCACTAGGGCCACTCCAACATCCACTGCCCGACCTTGTATCTCTTTTATAACCCAATCCATATACAGACTGAACAACCATGGAGACATGACACATCCTTGTTTTCAATCCAACGTTCAAATGGCAAAATTCACTCAGTTCACCACCCACACGCACTGCAGCCTTTGGACCCACGTAGATACTCTTCACTGCCTTCAACAATTTCCCATCTATTCTATATATCCTTAATACTTTCCACAATCCTTGTCTACCCACCCTGTCATATGCTTTCTCCAAATCCATGAAGGCTGCATACAACTTCTGTACCTAAAACCTCCCTGTTCTTCTCCAACTAATTCGTCTCTTTATTTCCCTAACTCTGTCAATAAATATCCTACCATATACTTTTTGTACTACACTAAGAAGGCAAATGCCCCTACGATTACCACACACTTTTTTTTCCCCTTTTCCTTTGTATAGGGGAATAATTATACTTGCCTTCCAATCCTCCAGGACTCTACCTTCCTCCCAGGCCAATCTACACACCTTCCACATCCATTCTATTACTATCTCTTCCCCATGCTTCAGCATTTCACCATACACTCCATCAATTCCTGGGACTTTCCCCATTTTAACTTTCTTCATTGCTTCCATCACTTCCATCCTACTGATTTTTTCCTCTGTTCCCACAACCCTCCTCTTCTCAGCCACTCCACAGCCACTTATACTAATTCCTGGGGCTTTTCCCATTTTAACTTTCTTCATTGCTTCCATCACTTCCATCCTACTGATTTCTTCCTCTCTTCCCATAACCCTCCTTCTCCCAGCCATTCCCCAGCCACTTATACTGTACTTGCATTACTTTCATTCAACAGTTCATTAACCCGGCCAGTCCCGACCGGTTTTTTTAACCAGCCTACCCCCAGGTCCCGACCGATTTTCGCCTTTTTGTTTTTTGGCGGAAACCTTCGCTTTTGGTGAGAAACATCGAAAATTCATAGTGAAATCGTGATCCTGAGGTAAAAAAATGTTGATACAGGTGTCACTCGACCTTACGTTTTCCTTCTTTTTCAGGGTACCTGGCTAAAGAAAACAAACTATGGAAGCGTTAAATAATTCAAGCCACTTTAAATTACATATTTATTTCATTTATTTGGTACGAATTTGTGTAGCAAAAGTCCATATTGGTTTTCACACAATAATATAGGTACCCAAAACCCCAGTATATGGCACCTTCCTTTACGACATTACCACCTAATCACTTCTGTTTGTTTCTACCTCTACCTTCTTTGTTTCTACCTCTACCTTCTTTGTTTCTTTGTCCTCCACCTCAGGAATCACTTTCACCGTGAATTTCGTCATTGGAGAGACCGTGGGGCAACATACCTTTACTGGCTAGGTTACTGCTAACAGGTGAATTGCCTAGTGTGGGGGGTAAGGGGGGTTAGGAGGGGCCAGGCAGTATCCCCGCTTGACAGCAGGTAGAGGAAGGTCTCCCACATATGCCTACCAGAAATCACCCGCAAATGTTGAAAAATGTGCACACAATGGGCCTTGCAATTGCGTGACGTACAATGCACGTCCCTGGGTCTGTCCGCGGAAAAAAGTAGCGACGTGCATCGTATGTTGTTAGAACTTGGCGGGTTAAAGTGCTCTCTCCATCTGTTCACTTTTTCTCCCTTCTCCACTAGTAATCTACCATTTTTATCTTTCACACCCCAACTAACTTCTTTGGCACCCTGTCTAACCTCTTTCCAGAACATTTTCTTACATTCCCTCCACTTTACAATCAGATTCCTTCCAAATTCCTCATTCCTCATCCACTCTCTTCTTACTAATTTGTTCACCTCTCTCCTCCTTTCTACACATATCTCTCTCTTCCGTCTCGCAACTTCTTCAACGCCCCTGTTCCTCATCCACTCTATTATATGCTTTCTTCTTTTCTGCCATAGCCTTTCTCACCTCTTCATTCCACCATGCTGTTCCCTGAATCCCCTTCAGTCTTTTCTTCATCCCACATGCCACCTCACACTCTGCACAGATTTCTTCTGTGAATATCTTGCACACACCTTCAACGTCCCCCATCTGCTCCAATCTGCATTTACACGATCACTCCTCCACTTCCCTTTTATATTCTGCCTTTATTCCATCCTCTTGTAACTTTTCTACCCTCCTTGTAAGAACTACTTCCTCCTGTCCTTCCCTTCTTCTCTATCTCCATTTTGTTTGGACTTTGATTCTGACTGCCGCAATATTATACTGTAATTCATACAATGCACCATAACCTCACCACCTGTATACAGGAATTTTTATTTCTAACAGTTTCATTTATATCAAAACTCATCAGTTTCAATGCTTATATCAATATAGACTAGTCAGTAATATCAATTATAGCTTCACCTCTAATCAAAAGCCCATTCCTTACACATACCTCATATCTCTCGCATAACAATCCCACTCCTTATAACCACAATACCACCCTAGTTAGACCACAGCTTTATCTCTTTATGTGCCAGTCTGGTCTTCAGTGCCAAACTCTTTTGACTCACCAATAAACACGTGTAAAACTAACATCAAGAAGCACAGTCATTGTAGATAGTACTGGGGTATCATTTTTAACACACAACTTCCTCTCCATGAGTGAGGCACCAGGGGGTCCTTAGTGTCAACAAAGTCCACAAAGAGGCAAGTGCCACCTCCTACTGACTGATTAGAAAACCATGAACAGTTTTTCTTCACCCTGTGCAGAGAAAACCATGATACTATATTGAATATAAAATATGTATTTAAATTTTTTTACCAAAAAATGCTCATTGTAATTAGCCTTGGCAGGACAGCATGTGAAAGCATTATAATACAATCCTATTCATTCACATTCATACCTTTTTAGTTATTACATATAATGCTGTGAAAAATATTTTACCCCAACCCTTATTACAAGTACCTGGTTGACAGAGTTGTCAAATCTGATCATTCAAAAAAGAGGACGTTCTCGAAGACATCCTATCCTTGCCCCAACACACACTTCAGCACTATGTAACATTCAAGCAGCCGTGATAATTAATTTTGCATGTTTGCATAAGATTAATATATATTACACTCCGTGACCGCAAAAAATGTCTAAAGTAGAGAATGTCTATGGTAGAAAATGTCTATGGTAGAAAATGTCTACAGCAGAAAATGTCTACAGCAGAAAATGTCTACAGCAGAAAATGTCTACAGCAGAAAATGTCTACAGCAGAAAATTTCTTCCCCACCTCGTGGATGGGCCGAGGCTGGTCCAGGGACTCGAGGGTCATGGGGCCCCCAGGAAGCAGACCGACTACCGCCCCCTACTCTGGCCTCTGGAGTGGATTCCCCCCCTGCACGCCCTTCCAGCAACAGTTCTAGACCTTGCCCCCTACCCCTGGAAAAGGAATCCTGGACTTAATAACTTACAACTTGTTGTCATGACTATTTCGGGTCCCTTCTAACTTCTCCGCCAGACCCACTCCAGGTACAGACCACACCACCCTATCCCCAGGCTGAAAGGGAGAAAAAGCCAGATGATGGGCCTCCACTTTCCAGAGCCAAAGTCATAGTCTTTCTCTCCCTTACTTCTCCTGCAATTAACTCACTGCACCACAACACCCTTTACAGATGTAGAAACAATCCCGGCCCCTTTCGTTTTCCAGGCAGACCCCTGCAACGAGTGTCAGTGTTGTATTCGGGGCATCCTCTCCAGACCACTCCTCCCAATTCCTCTCTCACTCAGATTGACCATTTCCTGAGCATAATTCTCCTCATATTGTATGTAAAGCTATGTTTAGAGTCTTCAGCAACAATAAACCTTTTGTTCTGTCATCTCGAGTTTATGTCTCTACCCTGTACTCTAAAGGTGTGTGGCTAGCAGTGGTTCTAAATAAGGCGGGAAGGCAAAGCAGAGTTTCACTTACTGAGGTACATGGTAACACAGCCGCCAACATGGCAGTGCCAAGGTCCCACATCCACATTCCCAAGTACAATCCCGAATTGTACGATATTGCAAAATATATGGAAATGGTCAAACTGGTGTTGGATTTGGTATAGGAGGAAGATGCACAGAAAACTGCGGTATTACTGCCCCACTTAGGGGAGTCGGTAGCCCTGGTAGCCGGGAAAATTAATGCAACCTGAACATGGGCACAACTCAAGGGAATCGTAAGTGATGCCGTCCACCCATCCCTTGGGACAGCTGTTGCGCTATTACAGATGAAAGAAGTAAAATTCAAGGGAGACCTGGACACTAGCAGAATTGGGAGAGTTTGCAAGGGTCGCGTATGCCCAGTCAAATGAGGAACAGTGAAACCAGCACATCTTCACACACCTATGTATCCTTCCGAGTGTCATTCAGGACCACTTCCTTATCCATGATATATGAGGGTTCAACCGGGACATCATCACAATCCAACGACTACTGGCAGTGCAGGCAGAGAAACAAACAGATCAGGAAGGTGCACCACGTCCATACCCTCACCAGTCGGAAAATGGAGGGATGAAAAAGAATTGAACCACCCCTTCTGTCCCCGAATCTTCCCATCTCCACAAGAAGGGCAGGTGCAGCAGTACAACCCAATTCATACTGACCCCTGGAAACTCCAAGCTTGTAATGCTTCCTGCACGCTGCACAACCGGTGGGAATGAATCAAGGCTTGCCACAACCAGTCCAACCACCAAGGCCCACCATCACAATTCTGCCCTGACCAGCATTGTGCGGTCAGCAACTACACCCAGATAGATGGCAGTGAACTAGGACCTGAGGATAAGCCCTCGTCAGCTCTGAACCTGGCAGGGGCAAGTAACACCAAGACCAAAATGCCAGTCTGTACTAAATTCAAACCCCAGGGAAACCCAGTACAGCTTCTAGAGGATACTGGTGCCACACGTTCCTGCATGTACACATGGTTCTACAGACAGAATCAGGCAGCCTTCAATGCCCTCCAGGCCTCATCCACTAACCTCATTGGAGTGGAAGACAAGCCCTTGGCCCTGAAGGACGAAATCCTTCCACTCTTAGTAACCACCCCAGAGCTGTCAGTCTACACTAACCACCCCTTCATTGTGTTCCAATCGAAGTGTACTGAGTGCAATGGATATCTTGGGTTGGACCTACCGTACTACAAAAGATGGGAGCCACCATCGACTGCCAGCACCAGAGCATCCGCTTCGGAGCCCGTGATCACGGAGGGGGCCTGCACAGTATCGTGTAGGCTGCTATGAGAAAGACGACCACCATACAACCCCACCACCAAGCCTGGGTACTACTGAGTACCGTGCCCCAGCAGTCGCTACTTTTTTCCCCGCAAATGGTCCGATCATTTGCTGCTAATTGCTTTGTCTCCCCAATAATTGTCCCCCTTCACCTCAACGCCGTCAGAATTGCAAACGTCTACAACAAAGCCTTTACCCTCCCTAGAAGGTTGGTTGTGGGAAAACTAGAGACTTTTGACACCCTCCAAGAACTTCAGGGCTCGACGGATATCCCCGTCTCCAACTCCCCCTCCCTACACCACATCCCCTCCCACCTCCCACTCCAACATCAACAGGACCTGGAACAGCTGCTCCTCTGTTATTTGGAGGCCTTCGCCTTTCATCCTGGAGATCTGGGCCAGACTGAGGTCTCACACGACCCCATGCACACTACAGGACCCCCCATATGTTAGATGTTGCTCTGGAAATACCCGGTGCAGTGCCAAAAGGAAGTCTGTCAGGTCCAAGATATGCTTGATGCAGGGATTGTGACGCCCTTGAACAGCCCCTGGTATTCCCCTGTAGTCTTGGTAAAGAAAACGGATGGATCCACGAGGTTTTGCATCATTTACCTCAGCTTAATGATGTAACAATAAAAGACACCACGCCACTTCCTCAAATTGATGCCTCCCTGGATTCTATATATGGTTCTCTACCTTAGACCTACAGTAGTGCTACTGGCAAGTACCCATCCAACCGGAACACCATAACAAAACATCCCTCTCCACCAGTGGCTGAAGGAGCTGCGAATTCAACATCCTCCCCTTTGGTCTTTGTAATGGGCCAGCCACCTTCTTCTGCCAAATGGAGTTGGTCCTATTAGGGTTCACCTGGAAGACTTGCCTAGCTTACCTGGATGATGTTATCATATTCGGGTGCACCTGGAAAGAACACCTTAACCACTTAGGACAGGTGCTGTACTACATACAAGCCATGGGTCTGAAACTCAAACCTTCCAAATGCAACTTCACATGAGAATCCATCCCCATCCTCTGCCATGTCATCTCATGCGAGGGACTCGCCCCAGATCATGACAAGCCCCAAGCCATCGCACAGACCACCCCGCCTATTGACGTCAAAGGAATTTGTGCCTTCCTTGGCTTTGTCTCTTACTACAGGGGGTTTGTCAATAATTTTGCCACCATTGCCAAATCCCTACATGACCTAACAAGAAAAGATGAGGCATTCCATTGGATTGCCCCTAGGCTTGAGGCTTTCACAGCACTCAAACACCACCTCACCACTGCGCCAATAGCTGCATTTCCCAATTATGCCCAGCCCTTCCGGCTGTACACCGATGTCTCCTTGGTTGAGATAGGCACCGTCCTTGCCCAAGTCTGGAAAGGCAAGAAACACATCATAGCGTGCGTCAGCCGGACCCTGACCCTGTCGGAAGTCAACTACGTAGCCACAAAGTGCAAATGCCTCTGTGTGATCTGTGCATTGAAACACTTCAGGTCATACCTCCTGGGGACCCCACTCACCGTCATTACAGTCCACCAGTCACTACAGTGGCTGTGGAGGTCCCACACCACTGATGCACTCTTAGTGTGGTGGCAGGAGACTTTGGAGGAGTTTAACTTCAACATTGCTTACTGCCCCCACACCAACGCCGACGCTTTGTCGAGGCTACCCCTGAACTCGCGCCTCAAGACACAGAAAACACGGCACCACACACCACAGAATACCCTGATGTGGCAATGGGAGACTAAGCAAAAAATGGTGTTGATGCCAGCCATATCTTCAGCAAGCTGGCAAGAATAGGAGACCAACTCTCCACCCCTTCTGGCCACATCGTCAACAACCCAGAGGAGGTCGAGGGCATCCTGACCCATCTGCATTAGGGAAACGACATTCACCTCGAACAGCAGAAGCTGCTTCAAACCTTCTGCGATGTCAAGTGGACATCACGCCCGTCAGCCATTGCCAAAGGGAAAATTGAATCTTGCCAGGCGTGTGCTCTTGGGAAAGACATCTCCCAAACCCGGAGACCCACCGGACATTTAACAGCCACATGACTTTGGCATCTGCTGGCTGTAGAAGTCATCGGCACTCTCCCATCTAAATCAGTGGTTCGATTTGTAATTACCTTTGCGGACACGTATTCAAAATTCCTAGTCACCTACCCTGTGAAGTCCCATTCCTCTACCGCAGTCGCTGAGGCTCTCATAACTTACGTTCCCCTACTTCGGCCTGCCGCAGGCCCCTCCATTTAGAAAACACCTCTAAATTCTTGGGTCAAGTTTGGGAACAATTATCCAAGCTGTTCGAGCACCTCCTCTCCCACTCCTCCCTTTACTGCCCCCAAGAGAACGCCATCTGTGAGAGAAGCGACCGTAGCCTTACCAACCAACTCCAAACCAGGCTAGTTGCCCCTGACACTGAGGATTGCCCCTCCCAAGTGAAAATCATACAGTGGGGGTCGAGCACCAGCCCCTGATCAGATGGCATCACACCCCACAAGTGTGTTTCTGGCAAAACCCATTGCTAATCCCCTTCTGACACTTGGTGCAGCTGCTACCTCCAGCTCCCCCTCCCTAGACCCCCTCTCACACCTTAAGAACCGGCTCTGCCACATACGATCTTATCAGGAACAGCCGAAATATGAGACTGCCAGACAACCTGTATCAAGTAAGCCTGTGAGTCATGGTTGCTAGGTTGCCCCTTGACCATAAACTTCAGACTAAATTTACAGGCTCCTTCATAATTACACATGTGCCAAATTATTACTAGGTCATCATCAATTTTCATGGCGAAGCCAGGATCTACTGCAACTGGTATGCACGAAGGTACAACCCCCCCCTGAACAACGAAACCAACACTGAGACCACGGACATGGAAACCCCCTATGTTGCCAAACCAAACTGCCAGCCAACCCTCATGCCCACTCAACTTTTCACCTCTGCCCTCCCCACCTCGAACCAACACCACCCCACATCCTTCCTCCCCTGCCAGCCACCCCCCGCCCCCTCCTTCCCCCAACACATCCCACTTTATTTCATCCCCTTCCCCACCAACCACCATTCCACCCTGCCCTGTGCCTTCATCCAGGGATATTCCCTCCTCTGTCACCCCGAGTATCACTTCATCAGAATCCTCACTGACCCCATGGCCATCCCTGGTTCCTTCTCACCCTCCCCTTTCCCCCACAGCCTAACTCAGCCTCAAGCTCCACACCCTCCTTCTCCCGCCTGGTTGATCAGAGAAGTTGGATCCCAGTCTTCACCAGACTGGGCTGGCAATCACGACCTCCCAACAGGTACAACCCCCATTTTTCACAGACCCTGTCACACCACCACAGCCATCCTCCGTTTCATCACCACCCAGCCCTCCTACCCCTCAAAATCCTAACCAGCAACCGTCCCCAACATTGTCACCACCGACCCCATTAGCCACATACTCCACACCACCACCAACACCACCACCACTTTGTCCTACTCCACTCATCCCACTCCATCCACTTCCCCAAACCACTCCCATCCCACCTCACCCCGTGCGGTCACCCGCATGTTTCCAACCATCTCCCACCCACATTACAATCACCCCCTCATCATCACCATCTCCCCAGCCCTCCCTGAACCCTAACACTTTACCCAGCAGCACTAGGTCAACTACCAGCTCCACCTCCTCCATCTCACACCTTTTCAATAGGAGGAGCCATATCCCAGTCTGCACTAAATCAGGCCGACAATCATGACCACCCAAGAGACATTGTCCCTCACTACCACTAAGTCCTGTCACACCACCCCCTGCAACCTCTCGAACCTCGACCACCAACCTCCCTCCCCACATGGCGCCACAACCTCCCAAAATCGTCTCTAATAAGCACAATTTCCGACCCAGCCAGCCCCATTCCTGTCTCCTCCCATACTGGTGGCACTTTTGTGTTGGCACTGGCCGACTTAAAGCCGGCCACCAGGTCAAAGGTCGCCATCCGCCTACCTGCCACCAGCACACCCACCAATATCACCACAATCTCCTCTCTCCAGTTGTATTCAGCGCAACTCAACATGTTCGTCCTCTATGCTTTCTGGGCAGCCCAAACTGGACGGCAAACAAGAGTCCAGAAACCGCAACACCTGCTGAGACAAACTGCCAGCAACCCTCATTCCAGCTCCCTCATCCTCCTCACCAACCCCACCAGGGAGCCAAACGAACAATCAGTGTCCTGGCACCACCTCCCCCCCGATTGCCCTTCCCCCACGGGCAAGGAGCAGTGTTGGGGGAAGGACATGCAGGGGGGGAATCCACTCCAGAGGCCGGGGTAGGGGGCAGTAGTCGGCCTGCTTCCTGGGGGGTGCCATGACCCTTGAGTCCCTGGACCAGCCTCGGTGCGTCCACAGGGCGAGGGCGAATTCAGGAATTCCTTTTGCACTGCCGAGCCACCTCTAGCAAGCTCAGGTGTGCCGCCTCCAGCATGCACAGGGGAGAACCGGAACTCCAGTTCGAGGTGGGGAGGGCAGAGGTGAAAAGTTGAGTGGGGGGTGTGGGCATGAGGGTCGGCCGGAGATTTGGTTTGGCAACATAGGGGGTTTCCATGTCCGTGGTCTCGGTGTTGGTTTGGTTGTTCGGGAGGGAGCTGTACCTTCGTACATACCAGTTGCGGTAGATCGTGGCTTCGTTGTAGAAACTGATGATGACCTGGTAGTAATTTGGCACATGTTTAATTATGAAGGAGCCTATTTAGTAAGCAGTTTATGGTCGAGGGGCAACCTAACAACCATGACTCGCTGGCCTACTTGATACAGGTTGTCTGGCAGTCATACTTCGGCTGTTCCTGACAAGATAGCATGTGGCAGAGCTGGTTCTTGAGGTGTGAGAGGGGGTATACAGAGGGGGTGCAGGAGGCAGCAGCTGCGCCAAGGAGGTACCCGAACAGCTTGGATAATTGTTCCCAAGAATTTACGGGCGTTGTCTGAATGGAGGGCCTGCGATAGGCCAAAGCAGGGGAACATGTAGACGAGAGCTTCAGCAACTGCAGTAGTGGAATGGGACTTCACATGGCAGGAGACTAAGAATTTTGAATACGTATCCGCAAAGGTAATTACAAATCGAACCAGATTCAGATGGAAGAAGGCCCATGATGTCTACAGCCAGCAGATGCCAAGATCAGGTGGCTGTTAAATGCCCGGTGGGCCCCTGGTTTCGGGAGATGTCTTTCCCAAGAGCACATGCCCGGCAAGATTCAATTATCCATTTGGCAAGAGCTGAAGGGTGTGGTGTCTAGCTGACATCTCAAAGTTTGAAGCAGCTTCTGCTGTTCGAGGTGGATGTCGTCTCCGCAATGCAGATGGGTCAGGATGCCCTCGACCTCCTCTGAGTTGATGACGATGTGGCAGGAAGGGGTGTAGAGATGGTCTCCTATTCTTGCAAGCTTCCTGAAGATATGGGTGGACACCCACACCAGTTTTTGCTTAATCTCCCGTTGCCACATCAGGGTATTCTGTGGTGCATGGTGCCCTGTTTTCTGTGTCTCGAGGCAAGAGTTCAGAGGTAGCCTCAACAAAGCGTCGGTGCTCGTGTTGAGTTTCCCGGGGTGGTATGCGATGTTGAAGTTAAACTCTTCCAAAATTTCCCGCCACTGCACTAAGAGCGCATCAGTGGTGTGGGACCTCCGCAGCCACTGTAGTGACTGGTGGTCTGTAATGATGGTGAGTGGGGTCCCCCAAAAGTATGACCTGAAGTGTTTCAATGCTCAGATCACACTGAGGCATTTGCACTTTGTGGCTACATAGTTGACTTCTGACAGGGTCAGTGTTCGGCTTGTGTATGCACGCTATGATGTGTTTCTTGCCTTCCTGGACTTGTGCAAGGACGGGCCCATCCCAATCAAGGAGACATCAGTGTACAGCTGGAAGGGCTGGGTATAAATGGGAAATGCGACTAATGGCACCGTAGTGAGGTGGTGTTTGAGTGCCTTGAATGCTCAAGCCTAGGGGCAGTCCAATGGAAGGCTTCACTTTTTCTTGTTAGGTTGTGTAGGGATTTGGCAATGATGGCAAAATTATTGACAAACCGCCTGTAGCAAAAGACGAGGCCAGGGAAGGCACGAACTCCTCTGCTGTCATTAGGCGGGGTGATCTCTGCAATGGCTTGGAGCTTGTCAGGATCTGGAGCAAGTCCCTCGCGTGAGATGACGTGGCAGAGGAAGGGGATGGATTCTCATATGATGTTGCATTTGACTTTGAGTTTCATACCCGTGGCTTGTGCGAGTATGTGGTGCAGCTCCTATCCTATGCGGTTAAGGTGTTCATTCCAGGTGCATCCGAACATGATAACATCGTCCAGGTAAGCTAGGCAAGTCTCCCAGGTGAACCCTCATAGGACCGACTCCATTAGGCGGGAGAAGGTGGCTGGCCCATTATAAAGACCACAGGGGAAGACGCTGAATTCGTACAGCCTTCAGCCGCTGGTGGAGAAGGATGTTTTGTTATGGTGCTCCGGTTGGATGGGTACTTGCCAGTAGCCCAATTGCAGATCTAAGGCAGAGAACCATCGAGCACCGTATAGAGAATCCAGGGAGTTGTCAATTTGAGGAAGTGGCGTGGTGTCTTTTATTGTTACACCATTAACCTCTTAACCGCGGGGTTGTCAGATGCGGTTCTTGCACGTCCCGCAGGGGTTAATCGTGCTCCGACTGACTTTTTACAAATATTTGCCAAAAATCAGTTATTAGTCCTAGGTTATAACTAAATATGCATATGGCACATACCTTCAGCTTTCTCCTGGGATGTTTGTTGAGCCTTCGTCAACTACCGCAGAACTTGTGGAGACTTCTGAAGTTGTGTAACGAAGTCTCCATTTTACACTTCCCGACATCCTGTAATATGATTACAACAGCCTGATATTATCACTAGAAACACTATTCAATGATTCCCAAGTAGTCTGGAATCCATACTCCAAAAAACAAAAACAAAAAAGACTGTGAAAGCAATGTAAATTACGAGCGCATACAACCTTCCCACTGGAGATCGTTCCCTGCTGGTATTCTGTCATTTATTATTCATACACACTCACATTTTATAATCCTAGTACTTTATTACACTTATATATATCTACAGTATTTACTGATAAGTTTCCTTCAGTAATAGTAGTTTACTTTCACTCCAGGCATTCACTTTCTCGTTCAGTAAACTACGTAAAGAGCGAAGCTTTCATTCTCACTGTCATTACTCCAAGTATCAGTCACTATCCATCATTATCATCGATAATTCAGCTAGTTCACATCAACAGCAGAGTCACTTAGTCCTTTACCGCTTCCCACACGATGTTTAGTAGGGGTAGAGGTCACAGGGCCCTTTACAATGGGAGCAGAATCGGAGGAAATGGAGGGGAGCGACTGCGACGTGATTCCACCTTGAAGGACGACAGTGAACTGAATGATGAGCGTATCAGGCAGCTAAGAGTTGAAAATGTCAGGTGCTAATGTATATGCTATGAAATAATTCATAGGAAATCTAGACAATACATAATAAATTAGGTAGTTCCAGGTGAATGTAAATATCACTCACGCTTCTCCCTTCTTTTCTTATATTTACATTACGAGAATACGTCATATGGCATATTTCAAGGGGGGGAAAAAAGCAAGGGAAATTAGCGAACGAGTGCACGTGGGATGATGCCAAGTGATAATTAGCCAATTCCAGGTGTATGGCACTATCAATTACCTTATTTTTTTCATTTATATATTTATTTTGTATAAGAATAGGGCATAGGGCTCATTTCAATGGACGAAATCAGTGGAAAACTCCAGGGAAGATTTGTGTAGCGCAGTGCGGCTGAGCAGATGACAGGAGAGGGTAATGGAGGGGAGGTAAGGAGGGGAGTCTAGAATGGGGGAAAATGGCTAAATTGTCAACAATGGATGGGAGTACTGATGACATTAGCAGCTCTGACTACTGTTGGACACTGGCAGTACTGATAGATGATACAAGTCACCACTAAAGCCCGGGCGAATTCAAAACAACACAGAAGCACAAAAGTGACGCCCTGTGGTATGATCCATTGCGCACGAGCATCACCACAGTGCCGACCCGCAGTTAAGGGGTTAAGCTGGCAGTAAATGATGCAAAACCTCATGGATACATCCTTTTTCTTTACCAAGACTACAGGGAAAGACCAGGGGCTGTTCAAGGGCGTCACAATATCTTGGATCTGGCGGACTTCCTCTTGGCACTGCACCAGGTTTTTCCAGAGCAACATATGGGGGGTCCTGTAGTGTGAATGGGGTGGTGTAAGACCTCAGTCCGGCCCAGATCTCCCGGATGTAAGGAAAAGGCCTCCAAATAACAGAGGAACAGTTGTTCCAGGTCCTGTTGATGTATGAGTGGGAGGTGGGAGGGGATGTGGAGTAGGGAGGGGGAGTTGGGGGCAAGGATGTCCGTCGAGCCCTGAAGTTCTTGGAGGGCGCTGAAAGTCTCTAGTTCTCCCACAACCATCCTTTTAGGGAGAGTAAAGGGTTCGTCGGAGATGTTTGCAATTCTGACAGGGCTGAGGCGTGGGGGGACAATTATTGGGGAGACCAAGCAATTTGCGGCAAATGATTGGTCCATTTGCGATGAAAAAAGTAGTGACAGCTGGGTCATGGTACTCAGTGGTACCCAGGCTTGGTAGTAGGGTTGTATGGTGGTCGTTGTTTTCATAACCGCCTGCACAATAGTGCGCAGGCCAGCCGCATGATCATGGGCTCCGAAGCGGAGGCGCCGGTGCAGGCAGTTGATGATGGCTCCCATTTTTTGCAGTACGGTAGGTCCAACCCAAGATATCCATCGTATCCTCAAGTCGAACACAATGAAGGGGTGGTTAGTGTAGACTGATGGCTCTCACGTGGTTACCAAAAGTGGAAGGATTTTTTCCTTCAGGGCCAAGGGCTTGTCCCCCGCTCCAATGAGGTTGGTGGACGAGGCCCGGAAGGCACTGAAGTCTGCCTGATTCTGTCTGCAGAACCATGTGTACAGGCAGGAACACGTGGCACCAGTATCCTCCAGAAGCCATACTGGGACACCCTGGGGTTTGATTTTAGTGTAGACTGGCATTTTGGCCTTGGTTTTCTTGCCCCCACTAGGTCAAGAGCTGATTGGGGCTCATCCTCAGTTCCTAGTTTGCTGCCATCTTTCCAGGTGTAGTTGTTGGCCATGTGATGCTGGTCAGGGCACAATTGTGATGGTGGGCCTCGAAGGTTGGACCATTTGTGGCAAGCCTCAATTTGTTGTGCAG
>JAGKTI010002851.1:40348-62673 GCA_018397915.1 Birgus latro
AAATAAAAAACATGTTTATTAGTATAGTACAGTATTATATATTAAACCATTTGATTAATATAGTGAAGTTATAACACAGTACAGTACCACAATGGTAGTCAAAACCGTTTAAAAACCGTTCATGGATCCAGACTAATGTCTGATATATCGGAAAAAGTCCGGATTAGCAGGGGGAAGTCCGGGTGTCGCTTTTATCGAAATTTCGCATTTTTCGGAATGGTTTGGGCCCCAATTAGTCCGATATAGTGAGGTCTTACTGTAAAAGCGTTATCATCATGGAACAATGTTTCATCCTTCTGATTCAGTGGTCCAGTAAAGCTATGTCTAATCTCCACTACAGTGGTGGTGACACTGGTAGATTGTCATTTTTTACTTTCTAGCAGCTTTATAGTAGAGTATTTGAACCAAATAAAAAGACTAAAGAATAGATAAGTTTGCTACAGGATGGGTCTGATGATCCATAATGAAAGCAAATAATTTAATCTCTCACTGTAATATCTTTGCCTAAGCTGATTACAGAGGTCTAACATCAGCCAAGATAATACCATCTGACAATGAAACCAAGTGTCAAGAAAAAAAGTCCTTATACTGGGTTTCATTTATTAAATGTTACCTAATGGGGTAATGAACATCAAAATAAATATACCTGTGGTGGTTACTATACCATAAGGTAACAATGTGCACAGGTATTCCACTACCCACTTCATTAAAATAGTAGTTTTGCATACCAGTATGAACTACTGTTCACTGTAATAATTATACTATTCCTACTGATACAATATTAAAACACAAAGATCACTGAAAAACATTTGCAATCGTAATGCTTTACATACCCACAAAGCTCAAGACTAAGCCATCTGGGCTCCAAGCATATACAGTACACTTAACTCACCCATATACAAGGTGGTAGGTGGGGGTGTCCAACATCCACTTTACTTGATGTAGTACTGCCTACTTCTTCCTTCAATTCCATCATTTGTTTTCTGCAATGGGGAAAGCCCCAGGAATTGATGGAGTGTGTAGTGAAATGTTGAAGCATGGGGGAGAGATAGTAATAGAATGGATGTGGAAGGTGTGCAGATTGGCTTGGGAGGAGGGTAGAGTCCCGGAGGATTGGAAGTCAGGTATAATTATTCCTCTGTACAAAGGAAAAGGGGGAAAAGCAGTGTGTGGTAATCATAGGGGCATTTGCCTTCTCAGTGTAATAGGAAAAGTATATGGTAGGATACTTATTGACAGAGTTAGGGAAATTACTGAGGAATTAGTTGGAGAAGAACAAGGAAGTTTTAGGAAGGAAAGAGGTTGTGTAGACCAGATATTCATTCTTAGTGGAAAAGCTTCTAGAGAAGGGCAAGAAGTTGTATGCAGCCTTCATGGATCTGGAGAAAGCATATGACAGGGTGGATAGACAAGGTTTGTGGAAGGTATTAAGAATATATGGAGTAGATGGGAAGTTGAAGGCAGTGAAGAGTATGTATGAGGGTGCTAAGGCTGCAGTGCGTGTGGATGGCAAAATGAGTGAATCTTTCCATTTGAAGGTTGGACTGAAACAAGGATGTTGTCATGTCTCCATGGTTGTTCAATCTGTACATGGATGGGGTTATAAAAGAGATACAAGGTCGGGCAGTGGATGTTGGAGCAGCCCTAGTGAGAGAGGGCAGTGTTTGGAAACTCCCTGTACTGTTGTCTGCAGATGATACTGTGTTGTTGAGCGAAGACGAAGGGGAGCTGCAAGGCTTGGTAGATGAGTTTGGGAGAGTGTGTGACAAACGGAATCTAAAGGTGAATGTAGGGAAGAGTAAAGTGATGGTCTTCAAGAGAAGTGAAGCCAGTGAATGTACAGTGAAATTGGATGGGAAGGATATGGAGAATGTGAGTGAATTTAAGTACTTGGGCAGTGTGATGAGTAAGGATGGAAGTCTGGAGGGTGAAGTGCTCGAAAGGGTGCAGCAGGGAAGGAAGGTTGCTGGTTCGTTGAAAGCAGTGATAAGAAACAGGGAGGTGAGCATGGAAGTGAAAAAGTTGTTACATGACAGTATTGTGATACCAGCTCTAACATATGGAAGTGAAGCTTGGACCCTGTTTGAGGGACAGAAGTCAAGAGTGAGAGCAGTGGAAATGAGTTATTTGAAAGGAGCATGTGGAGTCACATGGAGAGACAGACTAACAAATGAGGAAGTGAAGGAGCGTTGTGGTGTGGTTGAGGACGTGATGGGAAGCGTTAGGAGAAGCACGTTAAGGTGGTTTGGGCATGTGGAGAGGATGGAGAGTGAAAGATTGACGAGGAGAGTGTATGTGAGTGAGGTGGAGGGGGCGAGAGGGAGGGGGAGGCCGAGGATGAGATGGAGGGATGGAGTGGAGAGGTATATGAGAGAGGGGTGTGTGAGTTGTGAGCGTGGTAGTGAAATGGCAGGGGACAGAGTGACATGGAGGCGATTTGTTTGTGGCCACCCCGCGAGGGATTGAGGCGTCTGGCAATAGATAGATAGACAGATATTTCCCCCATCCTTCCTGTCACTATTCATCACTCCTCTTTCCACCTAACGTGGCTCTGCACTGAGTGATAGGCCAAATGGTTTCCTGTACCTCAGAAAACCATTTACAACACTGAATGGTAATCATTTAGCCAAGTACGGTGCCCCAGTTAACTGAGTGGAGAGATGTAAATGTGGGGTCCATCCAAGAACCAAACCTCCACACAAATCGCTGTGCCTCACTGTGGTGCAGCACTGTCAGCTGCATGGAACATCTATTCATTGCATGGAATGGTCCTGCAGGGGCAGTTGTTTGCCTATGATTGATGGATCTCCTTGATCAGAATGGGGAAGCACAAAAACAGCCCATGTACTGTAAAAATGAATGCAAGTGAGCAAGTGTTGTTTTTTTCTTTACCCCCACCACGCTAATTCTTACCAACCCAATTACCTTCCCTGAGTCTTTTTTTTGGACTTTTTATTTTAATGTTACGTTGATTTTTTATCATCAGATCAAGTGTTTCTGAGCTTGAACTCCTCATCACCCTCGTCTTTTTGTAATTTATGCCTCTTAGCTGTGTGTCAGGGTGGCGATAAGTCGCCAGCACCATGGGAGGTAGACGGGCGTGAATTCACCATTGCTGGGCTACAAACAAGAACTGAATTACTAAATACGGTAATCTCTTTAATATCCGCACGCCCAGTATCCGGACACCCCAGCGTCCGGACATTGGGCCCAGACCTTCGGAACCCCAAAATGGCCAAAAAACGTAAAAAAGTAAAAAAAAAAAAAAAAAACTGATATTTTTTTCAAATGTACTTTGAACTTGGCGTGTGGCGCCAAACTGCTGTTTTCATGCGGAGTAGACAGGCCCCCAGCTTCCCCTCCCCTCCCCAGTTTCCCCCTAACTACAATTGTGAGTGGGCACTCGTCGCAATGGCTGCCACTTGTGCTCGTTTTTTTGTGAATAAACAGCGAATATGCTGCAATACCTCGCCACTAGACCACATGGGAATTTACATTATTGTGCAGTGTTAAGAAAATAGAATTCATAGTGCAAAGGATTTAGTTCTGAGTGCAAAATTGCGTGGCACAAGAACAGAATATGAAGGGTTAAACAGTTGTAATTCACAGTGTAAACAACACTGGATTACTGTACCTGCTTCACCACTGTCAGAGCCTTAAAGGAGGTGAGTTAATCTTCGCAATGGCCACAGACGTGTTTTAAATATGCTGACAACTGCTAAGTATTTTCCATACTCACCTCTAAATCCTCAGTCTCTGGTTCCTTTCCATTTATTTCATGCTTTCTGTCCCTTATTTGTGAGAACAGGGTCTTAAATAGGTGTATGCATGTCCGGTAGGGAGTTACGTAGGTGGTTTTCTGAGTTAGGGTGGGTTAGGGTCCATAAGCACCAGTCCAGGTGGCAGGGTCCCAGTATCCGGACGATCCCACTCTCCGGACGTGCCTTTGGCTGTATTACATCGGATACTGGAGAGATTACTGTACAGTATGTGGTATTTGGCAACTGTCGTGTGGCAAGGTTTGGCAACAGCACTGATGATGTAGAGGGAGACTCAATGTTCTCATGGCCTGACATATCCTCGTGCTTGAAATTACGGCGTGAAGACCCATCGCCTCATATGAGGCGATCAGCATGGCCAGGGGTGTGGCAGGATTTGACAACAGCTCTGATGATGCAGAGGGAGACTCAACGTTCCCATGGAAACCACACGCTTCCTCGTGCTTCAAATTATGGCACCAAAACCCACCACCTCATATGAGGCAATCAGCACAGACAGGGATGACCTGCATATCGCCTCATATGAGGCAATGAGCACAGAGGGGGTTAACTGAATGGAAAAGGCATTTGCAACTGATACTGGAAAATCAAATTTACATCACCAGGAAACAAAATAAACTGAAGTGTAGCCATCTCTGTATTAGACACTGGTCATAGCTTCACTGAATCTGTAATGACACCACTGAGCTCTACAGTATGGAGAGGCTTTCTCATTGGTACCACCGCGCAATTTATGTAGCTGCCGCAAGGGCAGCGTTGGTGTAGTGGCAGCCATGTTACACCACGCCTGATGCCAGCGTTTTTGTACTGAGCTGCTCTGTGGGTTTTTGAAAGTAGCTAATGATTCCAGAAAATATAGTGCCATGGTCCACTGTGCAGCTTACGGATACAAAACTGGGCACAGGAATTCATCAAAGAGAGACAGCGTTACATTTCACAGGTAACATTATTGCCCCCTAGGGTGGGATGGGAAGATTCTTCCCTAGTATCCCTGCATGAACGAGGCCACTAAAAGGGGCCCATTTATCTCCAGTCTTTCCCTCCATGTTCTCTTCTCTTCTGTTCACACTCACTTGTAGATATTCCCATGTTTCTTCTGGCCTTTATCAATCTGGACATTCGGTTTCGTGACATGGACAGTCTACTATAAGGACTTCCCACATCATTTCAACACCATTACTTCAACGTAAACAGTTTCAACATCACAATCATTTCAACATTCATACCACACTATCTTTTCCCTTTCTGCCATTACCTTTCTCTGTCTTAGTGCCATAAAGAGTAAGTTCTGCACTGCAGCAACCTATGGCATTATTTTATACTCATTGGCTACATGAACCCAATATAATTCGTTGAACTAAGCAGAAAAAAACATAATCCATATATGTTTTTATATTATAAGCAATGAGTGTATCCTTATTAATAACCACTGCTTACTGGATATAAAGTATTTGAATATGAGTACTGGTGTTCGAATATGGCGGCTAAAATCACACGCTCGTGGCAGAGATAGCCTCTCCATACTATAGAGCTCAGTGGATGACACACTGCTTCTCAAAAGTTGCTATTATTTTGTTTTCAAAATAAAGCATCAAATCCCTACTGTAACAGGCACAATTATATATTTGTCAGTTCTGAGTCCCTTGTTTATCATGATGCTTGAAGCCCTCTCACGTGACTTCAGAGATGGACTCGCATGGGAGATGTTGTATGCTGATGATTTGGTGTTGATTGCAGAGAATGAAAAGGAGGCAGAGGAAAGATTTAAGAAGTGGAGAGATGGTATGGGGTACAAGGGCTTAAGGGTAAATGCAGATAAAACAAAAGTGATGATATCTAGGGTTGGTGGCGGTACAATCAGAGGAGAGGGAGAGTGGCCATGTGCAGTTTGCCACAAGGGTGTGGGAAGTAATTCCATCTTGTGTAGTGTTTGTGATAAATGGGTGCACAAGAGATGTAGAGGTATTAGAGGTAGACTGCAAGATGATGCCGATTTCAAGTGTGCGGCGTGTCGGGGAGAGCAGGTGGAGATTGTTAGGCATGAGAGGGTTGAACTTGCAGGTGAGTCTCTTGAGTGTGTGGAGGAGTTTTGTTATTTGGGAGATATGTTATGTGCCGGAGGTGGGGCTGGAGTTAGCTCGGTTGCTAGGGTGAGAAGTGGTTGGAAGTTCAGGGAGCTGTTGCCTCTCCCGACATTGAGAGGACTCTCCTTACATGCTAAGGGGTCTTTGTATGTGTTAGGAGTGTGATGCTGTATGGTAGTGAGACCTGGGCAGTAAAGGAAGAGGATATTTGCAGGTTTAAACGTACAGAAATGACAATGATTAGGTGGATGTGCAGTGCGTCCCTGCGTGCAAGGCCTGGGGGGGCTGGGTTTACGATGAAGAGTTGAGAGGTAGAATGGGACTGGAGTGTATTGGTGTTGTGATTCGAGGTAGGCTGAGGTGGTTTGGATATGTGGAGAGGATGGGGGATGATAATTGGGTACAGAGGGTGAGAGGTGTTAATACTGGGGGAGGGGTTGGGAGGGGTAGACCAAGAAAGACATGGGACGAGGTCATTAAGTGTGACTTAAGGGTTAAGGGACTGAACAGGGAGGCTGCCAGGGATCGAGCAGCGTGGAGAGCCACCATTAGGTGACCAAGGCCAACACATGCAAGCATGTCGGAGCCTTCAAAAACGAAACGAAACGAAACGAATCCTCCTATTGTGTTAAAACTGTTACAAAACTATTTTCTCCTGTAAATTATGTCAGTGCTAATTTATGTGTTGAGGTCATCTATAGAGTGGTAAGAGCTCCATACTTTTCATCTTGGGTGGCCCAACTTTGTATGGGTGCAGTTATACATATCTGCCTTATATTTACCACTGTTCCAATCTGCTCACTAAATGTAAACACTGCAGCCTTTTGTTGGTGCTGATAAGGAATTTACGCATGGTGGCACTACTCTCAATGGAGCAACACTGTTGCAGGTCCACCCGGGAACAGACCACCTCGTATTTCGCTGCACCCCACTGTTAGTAAGGACCCTGTGTCAATCCTGATTAAGTGCTATCTACCACAAAAGGGTGCTGGTTCCCTAAACAATGTAGTGTTCCTTTAGGATGACCCCACTGAAACAGATGCTTGCCTGTGGTCGATGGATCTGCTTGACCTGACACACCAGAGTTAAGCAACAATAACCTGTTTATCAAAAAATCTTTATAAAAATAACCTATTTATCAAGAAATATTTATTACATGTGAATAACAATGACTCATACATGTGTCTTTATCAGCAACATCCTGCAGTACCAAGCCCTGACCATACACTCAGTACAAAATACATCCAGTCAACTCCAACCCTTGTCAGATCCTTGGCCACATCAGCTTCCATACCTCTCTCTCAAACACTCATTTACCATCACCCTGGCTTACCACACCCCCTTCAAACTCACTAGCATACCGAGTAAGCCCAATTCCCTACCCTGTCTACTGTACTGTATATCCAGTCTCTTCACAGGACCATACCATCTAGGCACACACTCTTTTAACTCTCTTGTCCATGGACTACCTTACTTGCATCTTACACAAATAGCATTTCTTCTTATCCTATCCACTCTCCACAAGTTTCTCAAGAATCTCATTTCCACCACTCTAATTCTTTACTTTTTGTTTTCATGCCACTCAATAGTCACACCCATACATCAGTGTGAGACACATACTCCATGCAAACCTCATGCAGCTGCCATGCTCAAACATCTATTTTGTATCAACTCAGTCATGATTAGCAACCTGTCTCTCTGACCTGGAAGAACCATCAACTGCAGTCAAGCAACAGCCCCTGCAGGGCCATCCCATGCAATGGACCAATGTCCCCCTGCAGCAGACAGTACGCTCGGAAGCACTAGGCTCTCTCCCCCTAGTAGCCAGAGTCACGGCCAGTGAGCAACCAGACGATCGAACACCCCACACCCACCACGCCTACCCCAACCCCAGTGCAAACGTTGTTGGATAGATGTGGAACGGCCAAAGCTGGTGATGTTACAGTGTGTTATGATTGTTTTTATAAACAATTAGAACCAGTAGAGGTAAGTATATAAAGGTATTTAATGTGTAATACTGTGCTGTTATCTACAACATATGAGAAAGGCATGAAAATGAAAGAAGACCTGCAATGTGTTATGAGTCTTTGTCTATATACTTACGTCCTATATTATAATGTTACAAATAAGTATACAGTAGTAAAGTGAACAGCATCTGTTGAAAGATATATCTGTTCTCATACATTCTCTCTCCCACCTCCACCACCCTTCTCTCTGGGTTCCTGCCTGTTCTCATACATTCTCTCTCCGACCTCCACCACCCTTCTCTCTGGGTTTCTGCCTCCACCGAACGCCTCTCTTATCCTCTCGTCCCTCACTCCCATCCATTGTTATCCAACGTAAACAAAGATAGTGATGAAATGATCCGTCAGGTATTGATTTTATTAATATTATCATACACCTTTGTATTAAGCACCAACAAAACAACATATAATACTTCGATATACCTGCCAACTATTTCATCCT
Organism: Birgus latro; assembly: GCA_018397915.1. Lineage (NCBI taxonomy): Eukaryota > Metazoa > Arthropoda > Malacostraca > Decapoda > Coenobitidae > Birgus > Birgus latro. The sequence goes on from JAGKTI010002851.1 coordinate 48,678, forward strand.
GTTGTTAGCTGTTACGTGACATACACACTGCAAGTTGGACCTTGTGTTACAAGGACACACGGTTGTTTTTCGTTAACATAGGTTATAGGTTATGTGTGGTTTTGGATGTCCATTAATTCATATTAGCATGGCAATTTAAGTCTTACATTATAAACATGTAAGGTTTATGTTCCAGTCATTAAGGGATGAATGAAACGAATCAGGGATCAGCAAAAACGAACCACAAACTCTATGCTTTAACAATAATATTCCGACTCCTTGTCACAACAGTGACACAATGCCATTATGTAACAACTGAATGTGGTTCAATCGTATTCATAAAGACGTTGTATCACTGTTGTGACAAGAGGTTCGAATATTTTAGCTAAGGCAGAGAGTTTGTGGCTCATCAGAACCTATCTCTGATTCGTTTCATTCATCCCTTAATGACAGGAACATAAACCTTACGTGTTTATAGTGTAAGGCTTAAAATGCCATGTTAATATGAATTAATGGACATTCAAAATCACATAACCTGTGTCAACGAAAAACAACTACAGTATATGTCCTTGTAACACAAGGTCCAACTTGCAGTGTGTATGTCACGTAACAGCTAACAACAGGATGAAATAGTCGGCAGATATATCGAAGTATTGTATGTTGTTTTGTTGGTGCTTAATACAAAGGTGTATGATATTTTAAAAATCAATACCTGACGGATCATTTCATCACTATCTTTGTTTACGTTGGTTAACACTGGATGGGAGTGAGGAACGAGAGGGTAAGAAAGGCGTTTGGTGGAGACAGGAACGCAGAGAGAAGGTTGGTGGTGGTGGGAGAGAGAATGTATGAGAAAAGACATCATATCTTTCAACAGATGTTGTTCACTTTACTATACTTATTTGTAACATAATATAGGATATAAGTATACAGACAAAGACACTTAATACATTGTAGGTCATTCATTTTTGTGCCTTTCTCATATGTTGTGGATAACAGCACAGTATTATACATTAAATACCCCTATATACTTACCTCTAATGGTTCTAATTATCTATAAAAATAATCATGACACATTGTAGCATCACCAGCTTTGGCCGTTCCACATCTATCCAACAACGTTTACACTGGGGTTTGGGTAGGGGTGGTGGGTATGGGGTGTTCGATTGTCTGGTTGCTCACTGGCCGCGACTCCGGCTACTAGGGGGGTAGAGACTAGTGATTCCGAGTGTACTTCCCCACAGCAAGGTGCACAGAAGTGTGTGGAAGTTTGCTTCCTGGGTGGATGCCACATTTATTTACATCTCCATCCAGTCAACAGAGGCACCATATTAGGCTCCACAGCATCTAGTTATCTGGTTACCACCCATCATTGCAAATGGGATCCTGGGTTATAGGAAATCATTAGGGTCACTAAATGTCTATCTATCTACACCCAGACGCCATAATCCTGTAAGGGGTGGCCGTTTGAGTTTGTGGTTTTACAGGGAGGGGCACTAACCTTCTGCCAACCCACTGGCTGACATGCAGGGAATACATGTGGGTTGGTTGTCTGGTTATCACCCAGCACTGTAAGTGGTTTTCTAGTTTACAGGAAACCATTATTCTTGTCACTCAATGTAAAGCCACCTGAAAAGGAAAGAGGAGTAATAAAAACCTACAGAAAAGATGGGAGAAATAGGAGGAGAGGGAGGCAAACAGAAAAAGGGTGATATTGGTGAAAGATGAAGTAGGTAACACATCAAGTGAGTGGATAATGGCCGCCACCACTTACCTCCAACCCAAACATGTAAAAATAACAGTAAGTATGGTAACCTGAAACACAACAGCCTGCCAAAGTACGTAACAGAGGTTTAACCTGGCCAGAACAAAAGAAACAAAATATGAAGGCTATGCAACTATAAAGTATAACCATGTGTCCAAGGAGTCCTCCATGGACGGAGGTGGAAAGGGTAACCACTGAAAAACACATCATACAGCCACACAGTGCCATGTACCAAAACAGGTGAATGTGTACTAGAAACACTAATGTTGCAAAAAGACAACTCCCCCCAAGATGCAACTTAAGCCTGACTGAGTGAAAAAGAGCAGAAAACCACTGCTACAGAACAAACAAGGTAGAGGCACAAGAAGTGATGCTGATGACTGTCAGTGTCATCTATAGAATGAATCTTCATTACAGATGCTACGAGCTAAGCCAGCTGGCAAGGTACAGTTTAACTTCCAGAAGCAAAATGCTTGAAAATTCTCTTATTTGTGATGCTTTAGGGGAAGAGTTTGTATGATTTTCATAAGCACTTTTTTTTTTTTTTCCCCCACCTTAACTTGACTTGATGACTGACTTGACATGGTACCATCACACCAATGAATTTATGGTCATTGTAGAAGATGATACAGCTATTTCTCTGGAGCTTTGAAAAAAAATAAAAGGGGGGGAAGGGGGGGGGCAGGAACACTTTCCCCAGTTGGATAAAATCATCCTGTGGTAACCAAAACAAGTATCTGCTCTCCAAAGGGATAAGGCAAAGTAGATTATAAGTTAAGAAAGGCTCTAACCCTTTATGGGACATGGATTTTCCTCAGCAAGATATAATAATCCTGACAAACCTATATAAAGGCTCTTCACTGGGTCTCTACCATATAACTTGTTAAGTATAATCTGGATGAAGTGCTTTATAACATTTAGTATATTTGCCTTCACAGTTTTCATGAACATCAAAGTCTAAATTACTACCGAGGTGCATGTGAAAATAATACAAGGCTTTAGCTATAACACTTATAATGTCCTGGGTCTGCCTGGTACCTCATACACAAACAGGTCATGAGAACACAGAACTTTGAGATTGCTTCCTGAGGCTGCCTGCTGCCCCTCAACTTCCAAAACACTCACACTTTCTTCACCATCCTGCAAAAGATTATAAAAAATTAGAGAGAGATATGGTATGCTTAACACACATGTAAAGGTGAAGGCAAACTATAAATTTCAACAAACAATTATGGAATGCTTCCAGCTATTAGATCTGATCATGCATTTCACATTACAGATTTGTTAGGGGGAAAATGTAATTCAGGGGGAAAAATGTAATATTGTATAATTGAAGTATACAATGTATAGCTATGTGTGCTAGGAATGACTATCGAGTCATTTATTACGAGGGAATAAACTCGTGAAATCAAGTAGCGATTTCACTTTTATGCTGGCTTACTTCGCCAAATCTCTAGAGTCGAGAATTTATAGACTTTCTCAACGGTACACAGCAGAGACTAGACGCTCAAGTAGGCTCTAATATTGTACCGTTAGCCTCTGAGAAAGTTAGTTTCTCCCCTTAACATTCAAAAAATAATAATAATAATAATAATAATCAAGATCTTGGCTGAGCCAAACTCCTAGCTAGCACAACGGATTTAAGGATTAATGCCAAAAGCTGGCCTAAGTACCAGTCGTGATTAATATAGAGTTGTGCTAACGTGGAGTAGCAAAAGTGTACTAAATAAGTGGGGAAATTAAACACGACTGTTACATTTAACAAAGCTCAAGAAAACGAACTGTAAATTTATTGAGTACAAGAAAATAAATTTACGTTACATGAATCCAATTCAAATCAGAGAAAGGGAAATGCACTCACTCAAACACTCAGACAAATAGCTAAATAACCCAAAAACTTAAGCCTAGGAAAACAAAAGGAAAGACTAATTGGTACAGATGAGACCCAGCTGCTGTAGACGATCACCAACTGGTGGGAGCTTTGGGAATACACGTCAATACAAGCTGAGATCTGAAATTGCTAAGAAAAGTGACCACTCGAGCTCTCGTAAAGCACAACCCGCACACTCCATGGCTAGAGACAGACTGGGTATTGTTTTGAGTGTCTAATGTGAGGAACGTGAGAAAAGGGTGTGGCTGGTAACGGCCAGGGAGGAAGAAGCGATAATTCAGAAATTATCGCTCAGAGGAATGCACCGTCTGCACATAAAAACAATTACTCGCGAAAGAATGACGAAAGTTTTGACAACTTGATGCGAATATAAGCACGCGAGCGGACGGTTGAGAGAATGAGCGAAATCTTGTGCATTTCAGAATCATTCGTTGCTCCCGCAAAATCACTCAATGTCACAATTTATGTTACATAATTTTACGATGTAGAAAATTCGTGACAAGAGTGCTGTTTGGAACAACAAAGTGATATCACAAATGAAATATGGTAAAACACTGAGGGTCTACTGTCCCTTACATGATTTACATTTTAGGGCATACTACAGACAGATCATCATTCAAGTGCACTACTGCTATACTACTTGTCATGATTCTCTTATCCAGCTCTACCTTTTACCAGTGTTTTAACCCGTCACGTCCCGGCTGATTTTCCACCACTGCCCTCCCCCCCAATCCTGACCAATTTTGGAAAAAAATTGTATGGCTCAAATCTCCGCTTTTGGTGAGAAACATCAAAAATTCATAGAGAAATCACCCTCCTGAGCTTATAATGTTTTTACAGGTGAGAATATCCTCACCTTTTCATACTCTATAAGGGTACCTGGCTTCAAAGAAAACAAACTATGGGAGGGGTAACTAATTCAAGCCACTTTAAATTACGTACTAGCTTTAGAGGTATAAGTCTGTTGAGTGTTGTAAGTAAGGTGTATGGCAGAGTGTTAATTAAGAGAGTTAGAAAGGGTACAGAGGGAGTGATTGGTGATGAGCAGTGTGGCTTTAGGAGAGGGAGGGGATGTGTGATCAGGTGTTTGCTGTGAGACAGGTGTGTGAAAAGTATTTAGCGAAAGGTAAGGATGTGTTTTGGGCGTTCATGGATTTAGAGAAAGCATAAGATAGCATTGATAGGGAGGCTTTGTGGAATGTTTTAAGATTGTATGGGCTTGATGGCAGGTTACTAAAAGGAGTGAAAAGTTTTTATGTAAATAGTAGAGCGTGTGTAAGAGTGGGAAATACTGTGAGTGATTGGTTTCCCGTGAGAGTGGGGCTGCGGCAGGGATGTGTGATGTCGCCTTGGTTGTTTAATATTTATATGGATGGTGTTGTAAGGGAGGTGAATGCAGGAGTGTTAGGTGGAGGACTGAGTCTGGCGAATGATGGTAGAGAGTGGAATCTGATGCAGCTGCTGTTACAAGGGGGACTAGCATTATTAAGTGGTCGACCTATTCTACACAATCTACATACAACACTTAAAATACTCTAGAAGAATATCAGCTCTACAGAACATTTTTTGCACATACTTTCACGTGCAAATTACTGCCAAGGCAACCAAATTACAAGGGACAACAGTGTATCTGAAGGAATAGTATGCTAATGAAACATACGATGCATAAAGGATGGGGGCAGTTCAGCTGCTTGGCAATATAAAAGTGGATAAACAGTATATTATATTATGTAGGCTGACTGAGACCATGTGAAGGCTTAGTGTGAGACAGAATGGGACTGGACTGGCCATGTGTGCTGGAGAGGATGAAAATGAGAGTGAACTAGGGCATATACATTATTTAATGTAGCTAGCAGACAAGAAGAATATAAAGGAAGCATGGATCAGTTGGTTCACAGACTGTTTGGGTATGAGTGAAAGTATGAATGCTCTGTGAACATGGCTGACTGTATAAAAGTACAGTATATGTACAAACTGAAGACTGAGTGGCTTGAGTGTAAGCAATGTTCTGAAAAAATGTTGAAGCAAGCACAGAAAAGTTTGACATAAGAAAGTACTTTTGACTAGAGATTTGACTAACATCATGGGAGCTGTGTAAAGATATCATAGATGGAGTGACTGGTCAACAGGGTGCACCTACTGAAATACATGAAAATTGTAGTGCCTTGTTGGACATTTGTGCTAGAAGAGGTTTTATGAAATCAGACACAAAATGATGCACTTGTATACACAGCATTCTGTATGAGATAGATGTTTGCTTCCTTGCAGCAGATGGATATTACCACCATGGTTATTAAAAAAAATCACATGTTCATCTTCTCGAGTTATTTTTCTACGTACTGCTTCCATCTACTACGTTCTTTATCATTTTGCGAATAAAGTAGCAATGCAGTTCACCCTTGGTATTCGACTGGGTTACGCCGAGTAGCGACATATCGTACAGCAACTGACTGTATGGCGATGCCATTATTCCAAGGATTCAATGGGGATCTATTTTTCATTGTCATCCACCCTAAAGTCTAAAACAAGTCTCCAACTCACCTATAGTGGTTCCTTGGCTGGTCAGAGTCATCACCATGGGTCTTTCCATAGTCTGGGGGACTGCTGGGCACTCACTCGTGGTCATCAGGAGCAGGTAACGAGCAATGAGAAGAGCAATACCATGAGGCATCAGGAATGCGATCCAATGAGGCAGGCAAAGAGGACACAAGGGAGCCAAGCAGCAAGGAGGAGGAGGAGGAGGTAGACAAAATGAAGGCAGGTGAGGCAGGATGGTACGTCAATGTTCTGCTGGTGGAAGACTTCAGTTTTTCTTCCATGCTGGTGAATGGCTAGGGTTGGAGGAATGATGTTAGGGCTGTTTGTCTCACTGCCCTCTTCTTCTCAGCAAGTAGCTTACACTATGCGTGTAGATCCTTTTCAACTGTATAACTGGTAGTGTCACTTCTAGCAAGGTTGGGATCCTTCTCTTTGATGAATGATACAGCCTAGTCCATCACTGCCAGAGCTCCTTCAAGAGAAACCATTTGATCCACTAGCTGGAGCAAAGCAGTGGTGCTGGGGGGGCAATAACACCAACTCTATGTTATCAACTCAGTCTTTCATGTCAGAGAGGTGACTAAGGGAATTATCTACCACCAGCAGAAACCAGTTGGCTACATTGTTCTTACTGACATAGTCCTGGAGCATGGAGGAGAGGTAACCAGTGATACAGGAGCAGCAGAGCGAGGCAGTGAACCATCCCATGGGTTTTGACTTCTATTTCACCCAAAGTTCTTTTTCACATACCTTGCCAGTGTCCTAGGATTCTCCTAGTGGTAGACTAATAGTGGCTTCAATTTGAGGTCATCCACAATGTTCTCCCCCCCGCAGGAGAAGCATCACATGGTCCCTTTCCACCTTAAAACCAAGTGCATGCTTTTCCTCTTCACTTCTGAAAGTCTTAACATTCATTCATTCATTAAAAAAAAAAAAAAAAAAAAAAAAAATTTCATCAAATCTGATGAACCCGTTCTGCAGTATAACCACCTTCCTCAAACTGCTTTCTGAGTAGCTTCAAGAACTTTTTAGCAGCTCATGGTGAGCACTGGCTCCTCACCAAGCAGTGTTATATTCCTCAAGCCAGCACAAGCCTTGAACCGGTCAAACCAGTCTTGAATGGCTCCTTTACCTCTACTTTCATCCTGTCTTTCAGATCATTCCACTGGGACAGAGCCTTGGCACAAATAAAGCTCTTCTCCAGGGGCACCTTCCACCAATTCTGGCTCTTCACCAAGAACATGAGAAGCCACTTCCTCTCCTCCATTAGAGGGTCCCTGGTCCTCATAAGCCACTTTGCTGTCCGAGATGATGCCTGTTCCCCTGCTGCTAGGACTGCTTCAGATTTCTTTATAAAGATAGAGACAACTGACTTGGGCAGCTTATGGGCATCAGTAATTCTTGTGGCTCCTTGTCTGGCCTTATGCTGCTTCATTATGTCCAACTTAGCATCAGGGGAAAGGCTTTGCCTTACCCTTTTAGCATTCGCTTCAGCATCTTCACTTGCACCACACCTTCCACTGGGGCTTGCACCCTTGCCAGACATGATTTCTAAGTGTTAAGGTAATTCTCAAATTATTCATGCCCTTCCCACTTTAAATTGGACACAACACTGTTAGCTACGCACTTTCACTGCAATATCACAATAGCAATGATGGTCCAATGGCTATGCACATGAAAAGGCAATGTAACACACGGCATGCAAAAAAGAAACACAATCACCGGAGTAAGACCATGTGACAGCATAGGAGAGCGCCATGGAGTCTTCAAAGGGATAGCAGGAAGAATCCCGGAAGCAAGCAAAGCTAACTCATAAAAAGTGGGTACCATCCTGGCTCAAACACATCTGCTAGCCTGCTTGTTGCTGAGCATATGCACGGCAGCCTTGTAGGAGGGATCTCTTGGATCGTACATGCGAAGATTTGCAATCGTAAGTGCAGAAGGAGCATACTTTCTTAATGGTTGCAGCGCAATTAATTGTATAGTGAGGTTTGACTGAAGTGACTATATACACTACAAATATTAGAAACTTATAAGAAAACATTTGCTGACAAACAAAATGCCAATCAAACTTCCATACCACCAGATAACTATGATGCTGATGACACCTCACTCACTGGCTTTGGAAATTAATAATTTCCCTCTCTTCTTCTTGTTTCCCACTTACGGTACCACACTATTCCCCCAGATCATACAACAGTATGCAGTGAGACTGTTCTTTCCATGGGCTAAATAACAGTATAAAAATAAGCAACAGCTGGACCATGAAGGGTAGACAATATAAAAAAATTTTGGGAAAAATGCATATTGAGAATTTCACCACACCCAGTTTGTGAATTCTAAAAGAAGATATGAGTATTAGTTCAGTACATGTAATATGCTGATGTTCGACAATATATCAGTTCAGATATAGCACTGTATGAAGTTATCAACACACACAATGTGGCATTCCTAAATAAACTCTCTTGGTATGAACCCAACAAATTTTGTTCCAGATTTACAGATCTCACTCTCAGTATTTCCCTCCCAAGCTATTACATAATGACCCCTTCACCCTGAGAATGTGTTATTTGCACTTATTCTTTCAATTTACAGCTGCTTTTATTCACCCAAAAGGGTTATTTTTATGTTAAAAAATTAATAAAGGCTGCATCTAACTCCCTAATTTCAAAATTTCCTCCTTAGCTAAATAATCTGGAGATAGCAAAAACAATGAGGCATTAAATGGAAGGGCTAATGTGGCACTAACACACATGTGTTAAAATCTCTTGCAGCATTCATACCCAATCCTTTGTTCTGTATCAAGGTCTTCATAGCATCAGTCACCCATCTCCCCTGAACCACTTTACTCACCTCACATACTCTAAATTTTCACCTTTTCCTTCATAACTTTATATCCTTACATGGCACTATCAGTTCTCCATACCTTTTCTTGTCACTGCATCCTTAAAATATTACATCTCACATACAATTCCCTATGTCCTAAGTCTAATGAAGCCCATCACACCACAACAACTCACTCTCACAACATAGACAATCCTTCAACATAAACTTCAATGAATGATCTCTGGGAGCTCCTGGATCAAGTGGCTGGTTTCCTCTTCTGTGCACTGAATTTACCTCTAAATGAGCCTTGGAAAACAACAACATTCCTTATAATGATGGACTTCTTACCTGTGAGTCAGCCAGAGTGTATCGCTGTGAAAAGTGATTTAGGATCAGCATCTTCGCTCCAATCTTCTTAGCAAATACAACAGCTCCTGCTGGTGTGGAATGGCCATACTGGGCTGCCTTGTCTGCAAGTGCATCACCATGTGTTGCTTCATGCACCACCACATCACACTCTCTAAAGATGAAAATTAAGAAAAATATTAGGAGGGTTTATCCATCCATCCATCATCCAATCCTATGTTGCCCCATGAGAAGCATAGGAGCCCAGGGCTATTAAAAAAAAAAAAAAAAAGCACAAAGGTCCCCATCTGTCTGTCTGGATGAGACCCACTGACTACAATTAAGCAACCATTTCTGTGGGGCCATCCAACAGGTACAGTACAGTACATACATCATTACAGGAAACTGGAGTCCCCTATGGTTGACAGCGCCTCACCACGGTCAGACCAAGGTCCTACCCCACAACAAGGTGCAGGGAAATATGAGATTTGGCTCCCAGATGGATGCTACAGCAGGGTGAACAGTGCCACCATGTGTAAGCTCCCTGTCAGTGTTTGAGTTTGGAAGTGTGTGTAAGAAATCAAATCTAAAAGTGAATGTATCTAAAAATAAAGCAATGGTCTTTGTGAGATATAAAGCCAAGCAGTGCAGAGTAAGGCTGAATGGTCTGGAAAGAAAGAATGTGAGTGTCTTCAAATATTTAGGTAGTGCAATGGCTATGGATGGAAATCTAGAGAATGAAGTGCATGAAAGGGTACAGCAGGGAAGAAAAGTTGCTAGTTCACTGAAAGCACTAATAAGGAAAACAAATGTGAGGATGGAAGTGAAGAAAAAATGCTGCACAACAGTACTTGTGATCCTAGCTCTTACTTATGAAAGTGAAGCTTGAACCTTGTAAGAGGGACACTAGTCATGAGTGAGAGCAGTGGAAATGAATTATCTGAGAGATGCAAGTGGGGCTACATGAAGAGACTGACTGAAAAATGAGAAAAAGGGGAGCTGTGATATTGGTGTGAATGTGCTAGAATGCATTAAGGGTAAACTCTGAGATGGTATGGCTATGTGGAGAGGATGGAAAATGAGAGGTGAGCAAGAAGAGTACCTACTGTGCATGTGTGTGAAGTGGAGGGGGAGATCGAGGTTGAGATGGAGGGGTCAGATGGAGAGGTATATGAGAAAGGCAGATGGGAGGTGGAGAGAGGACAGCCAGATGGCAGGGGACAGGATGATATTGAGGTGATTTGTTTGTGGCCTCCATTAAAAGATTGAGCTCTGGATTTAGATTTTTGTTTTTTTTCCATATTTTTTCTCATTCTTTCCCTATTTTCACACCTCTTTCAAAAACAAGGTTCAAATCTCTAATTTCAAAATGTTTGTGTTCAAAATGTTTTCAAATTCTCTCTGCATCTTCAACAGCCTTTTTCCTTGCACTGCTTTTTCACCCTCTATTCCCCACCAAACTATTCCTTTCTTACTAGTCAACAGACTTGCAACAATACATACATCTTCAGGACTCCTAAGGTACTGATCTATTCTCAATTACCTGACCCTAACTCCTCTAAAATCTTTGATTTATATTATGTCACTGCTTTCTTCTTTAGCTCTTATACCTATTCTTTCACTATAGGTACCCAACACATCCATTTTCCTCTATGCTCAGCTAAGTTTCACCATGCATTCCAAAACTCCTTCTCTCTACAAGCTTGTAATCAATAAGGCTTCTCTCAACATTCTCCTCAGCCTTTTTCTACCATGTATACATAAGACTTACTCATGTCCAATTCTCCTAAACAATGATTCTATACAGTTATGTGTTCCCTCCTCCAAAAGCTCTCCATGTGATGCTTAACACAAAGTACAGTCCATGTTATTGCAAAACAGAGATAGGCACATTAAAGAATATAGTGATAACCAACTGTGTAAGATGAGCAAGAGGGGAGGCATCGCTGGTATCTCCAAGGATGACTAAAGTGCGGCCAGGAATAGGTGGCCCCAGCACTTCCTCTGGTCTTACTGTTCTCCCAATCTCCGTCACAACACTTCGGCCAGCCTTCAGTTCTCTACACACTGGCCCTGCAATCACAGAAAGATTGCCTAGTAGTGTCATGCTAGTTTGGTTAGCAGAAGAAAATAAAAATTGTTTTAATTTACATTAATCTCCAAGAGCAAAGCAAGCCAAGTAAACCAAGAATAATGATATGAAGTCACAAAGCAACTGCATGCACACATATATCGTGCAATGTATCACATTGATAGACAGCAATAAAATATAGCTCATTTTTTACAATGATAACTGTAATAAGACTTTCAACATCATCTACTCCCAACAAAATCGATTTGCAGAAGTAATAACTGGATAGATAGTACTATACAGAAAATATACTTTTTTTTTTTTATGCAAGGAAGAAGGAACCAAGGGCCATGAGCCCGCATACTGCTCCTTCCAGGAAGAAGTAAAAACAATACAAAAGAGAGCCAAATTCAAGATCCATTCATTTCGAGATGCCTGGACACACTGCGTTTGAAAGATTGGAGATCATAGGAAGCAGGGAATACAGACAGAGGGAGACAGTTCCAGAGTTGACCAGTTGCATAAATGAAGGACTGGGAGTAACGGTTAACTCTTGCATTAGAGAGTTGGACAGAAAAGGGACGAGAGTTTGTTACTAGACGGGTACTACGTGCCCGTCGTAGAGGTGGAGGGATGCAAGCAGACAGTTCAGAGGAACAGTGACCATTGAAGTAGCGACAGTAGAGAGATAAAGAAGCAACAGTGCGGCAAAGAGACAAAGGTTGAAGGGAATCAGTAAGAGGAGGAGAGTTAATGAGACGAAAAGCCTTTGACTCCACCCTATTGAGAAGAACCGCATGTGGCGAGCCTCCCCACACATGAGAGTTGTACTCTATACATGGGCGAATAAAACCCGTGTACAAGGTCAACATCTGTGCAGGGGTAAAGAAAGCTCAGAGTCGGCCCAGCACACCTAATCTCTTGGAAGCAGATTTCACAAGAGATGTAATATGTTCTTTCCAAGACAAATCTCAAGAGAATGAAACCCCAAGCATGTTCAAGGATGATGCAGGACTGGGCTGGACATTATTAAACATTAGTGGGTAATCCTGAGGAAGATTGTGTCGGGTTGATAAGTGTAAGAACTGAGTTTTTGATGCATTAAAAATAACAAGATTATTTTTACCGCAACCAGAGATATGAGCCAAGTCAGACATTAGGTGTGCCATAGCCTCATCCCTTGTTTGCTGAAGTAACTGCTGAGATGGACGTTGTGGAAATCGAATGGAAAGGTGAAGGGTGGAATCATCAGCATATGAGTTGATAGGGTTAGATGTGCAGCTTAGAAGGTCACTGATGAATAAAAGAAAGAGAGTTGGTGATAGGACAGAGCCCTGAGGAACACCACTGTTGACAGGTCTAGGAGAAGAACGATGGCCGTCTACAACAGCAGCTATAGAACGACCAGAAAGGAAGCTAGAGATGAAGGCACAGATAGAAGGATAGAAACCGTAAGAGGGCAGTTAATCAGAGATTTATGCCAGACTCGATCGAAAGCCTTTGATATGTCAAGTGCAATGGCAAAGCTTTTGCCAAAGTCCCGAAAGGAGGATGACCAGGAGTCTGAAAGGTAGGTGAGAAGATCGCCAGTGGAGCGTCCCTGATGGAACCCATACCGACGATCAGAAAGAAGGTTGTGACAGGAAAGATGCTTTAAAATTTTTCTGTTAAGAACTGATTCAAAAACTTTTGAGACACAGGATGTTAAAGCAATTGGACGATAGTTAGAGGGTTGGGAATGGTCACCCTTCTTTGGGACTGGCTGAATGAGATCAAACTTCCAGCAAGAAGGAAAGGTACAAGTTGACAGACAAAGGCGAAAGAGTTTACCTAGGCAGGGTGTAAGCAAAGAAGCACAGTTTTTGAGGACAACAGGAGGAACTCCATCAGGCCCATATGCCTTGTTAATATTGAGGCTAGTGATGGCAGAAAATACATCAGCTGAAGAAATTTTAATGCCAGTCTTGAGGAAGTCTGAGGGGGGAAATGATGGAGGAACAGCACCGGAATCGTCTAAGGTAGAATTGGAGGAGAAAGTCTGAGCAAAGAGATCTGCTTTATCAGTAGAAGAAATAGCTACAGAGCCATCAGAGTAGAAAAGAGGAGGGAAGGATGATGAGGTAAAGTTGTTAGAAAGGTTTTTGGCAAGGTGCCAAAAGGAGCGAGAAGAATTCGAGTTGGAGAGTTGGGAACATTTAGCACGGATGAAATTACTTTTAGCAGAGCAAAGAACAGACTTAGCACAATTCCGGGCAGAAATATAAAAAAGATGTGATTCAGGGGTGGGTTGGCTCCGGTACCTTTTAAAGGCCCTTTCTTTGTTGCAGACAGCATTAGAACAAGCGTGATTAAACAAAGGCTTTCTTCCATTAGTCAGAGGATATGAAAAAGGAATGTATGCTTCCATGCCCGAGAGAATAACCTCCATAATGCGCAGGGCACACTCAGACGGCTCCCGGCCATGGAAGCAATAATCATTCCAAGGAAAATCAAAGAAGTACTGCCTGAGGGCCTCCCAACCTGCAGCTCCAAAGTGCCACAGGCGGCGTTTCTTTGGAGGGTCCACAGGCTGTACTGGAGC
>JAGKTI010002852.1:0-47911 GCA_018397915.1 Birgus latro
TGCATGGAAAAATTAAATAGCAAGCAGGAAATTATGATTAACATTTTGGGTAATTTTTTAACACATGTACAGCATGATGAAAACACGTTTGGCATGAAGTTAGGGTACTTACGAACAAAAAGCGGCCATCCTGATGTAATAACCCACTCTATCATCTCAGACTCTGACAGGAAGACGTTGCACCTGACACACCTTTCCACTTGAGAATCACCAGCACTTCTCACCAACACTTTCACCAAGGTTTTTTTTTTATAACTGGAATAACATCACTTCACTGCACTGTACACAACAGTAAATTCCCGTGTGGTCTAGTGACGATCCATGGAGTCTTGTGAACTTCTCAGCAGCAGCTTTCAGCTCCGTTCCACATACCAACACACCAGCAGCACGTTGTTGTCGATACGAAATCAACGTGGAGCGGTCGATGTCTGCATACTTAGGAGTAAACATCACCTTCCTCTGCACGTTTCATCTGGTCTTCGATGCGAAATCAGCCGTGTACTGCTGTAGTTTGTCTCGGGACTTCTCGATATCAAACAAGGTGGAGCGAGGGAGGTTGAACTCACGTAAGATGCGCCCTGTTGACCAGCCGGCGTCCACCTTGTCCAATATCTGCCTCTTCTTCTCCAGAGTCAGAACCACTCTTTTCCTCTTCTCAGGAGGCGGGGCCATCATCACACACATGATGAAGAAGGTGAAGAGCAGTATCAAGCACTGTAGGAGGTAGGGTATCACCACAAAAGGAATCACTTCGGCCACCATTTTCGGAGTTGTTCACGAGGGAAGAGGGGAGTGGGTAATGGCGACCGATAGTGGCGTCACGAGTGTAAACAGAGGGGATTGGCGCGCGCGGGAAATTCAAACTGATGCGGTCCCAAAAAATCGAAAATTAATCGATTTTTTCGGATATTTTTTCATTTTGGGGGTTGGGCAGCCCAGAATGTCCGGTTAGTGAGTCTGTCCGGTTATTGGACGTCCGTATATTAGAGGGATTACTGTATACTCATTATTAATTGATTATCATAATAACTAATTCCATGGGAACCTATCAAGGTCTATGGTCACTGAATAGCGTAGGATTTGCATATTATTTATAATTTGCACTTGTAGTCAATAATTAACTTTCTTCTGCCTCACTGTAATCGACTTTATAATTAGTCTGGTGTCTCCCATAGCTGTCTTCAGTAATTTTTATTGTAATTTTTGGATGCAGTAGGTTGAGACTGATTGATTAGCTGAGAATGTAGATGTAATATGAAGATTATTCATATAATTTTAGAGCATATCAATTGTTCACTTGAGGGTATTAGGCATTTATATAAATGCCATTGTCTCATATGTAGCCTTATGTTAACTCGCCCCATCCTGGCAGATTCTTAACCAACTACCTCCCCGAATCCTGGCAGATTTTTTTTTTTCTACAAACCTCCGCTTTTTATGAGAAACACCGAAAGTTCATAAAGAAATCACTCACCTAACCTTTAAAATGATGCTACAGGTTAGAATACCCTTACATGGCTGTCTTTTCTATGGGTCTTGGCTCCAGAGAAAACATTATCTATGAGAGGGTAACTATTCCAAACCACTTATAATAGTTACTGTATTTACTTATTTAGCCCCGGGTTCCTACTCTCCTCATGGGGCGACATAGGACTGGATGACGGATGGATGGCTGGAATTACTTATTTATTTGGTATGAATTTATAAGAGGTACAAGACTATATTGGTTTTCACGCAGTAATATAGGTGATATAAGCGTTGTTTCACTCATCAATCACATCAACATACCACACTTTTTTGGGTGACATTACCTGATCATCATTTCTGACTGTTTCTTCCTCTAATGCTACATAAACTTTGTACTCCACATTGTCTTGGATTGGGGAATCACTCTGGTCTTGAATTTCATACCGTGGAGGGACATGTCTTTACTGGCCAGGTCACTGGTAACAGGTGAGTTGCCTAGACAATGGCATGTGGGGCGTACGTCACCTGATTCATGTTTCAATATATTTATATTTTTTCCGTTAATACCAACTATTCGATGCCATATTTTACATTTATTATAAAAAGAATAAACCACCATCACCGTTATAACTCATATAACTCAAAAACTAATATACTTACTAAATTAACTGATATGTTAATAAATGACGGGGAATCATCCTGATGCCGAAAAGTCCTGATGGTGAATTGTCTTGTTACTGTTGTGACGGCCTCGCTGCAGGAGAGCGCGGCGCTGTGCCGAGATTTTGAATTTTCGTATTTCCTTTCGCTTTGCTTTTCATATCATCGAGACAGATACCTTTGCTTTTGTGGAATTTGTCCTACATTTCTTGCTTTCGTCACATCGAGAATTCGTACATCGTGTTTTCGTTTATCAAGGATTCACTGTACTACCACCACTACTATTGATGATGATGATACTGAAAATGATGATGATGATAATAATAAATAATGATAACAACAACAACAATAATAATAATAATAATAATAATCCATCCATCCATCCATTATCCAATCTTATGTCACCCCATAGAGAAGCGTAGAAGCCCGGGGCTAGGCAAGTTGGTCCTGACATTTAAGATGAGAGTGACCAGCCTCACTCATCCCTGAGTGGCATTACATGAGCAATAAACCCCAACCACCCCTTGGATATAAACCTTCACCGGCTCAATCAAATTGGAGTGCCGAAATTACCCAGTAAACCACCAGGCGCCAAAATTTGGTTATATGGTTACCACCCAGTGTAGTAAATGGTTTCCTGGTGTACAGGAAACCATTTAGCTTGTCACTCAATGTAGTCACCCACAGGCAGAAGGACAAGGAAAGAATGAAGGAAAGACAGAAGAGGGAGTGTAAAGTCACCCGTAGGCAGAAGGACAAGGAAAGAATGAAGGAAAGGAAGACAGAAGAGGACTGAAGGAAAGAAGGATGGAGGAGAGGAAAGGGCAGACACCCTAGAGCAGCACTACATTGAGTGAGTGGATGGTGAGTGCCCCAATAATAATAATAATAATAATAATAATAATAATAATAATCTATCTATCTATAACCCGAAGCCCTAATCCTGAAAAAGGGTGGCTGCAGACAAAACGTCTCCAAGTCGCTCTGTCATCCACCATTTGCCTACCCTCCCCCCAGCTCACTCCCCCCCTCCCTCATATACCTCTCAACTCCATCCCTCCACCTCATCCTCGGTCTTCCCCTCCCTCTCCCTCCCTCCACCCCACCTGCATACACCCTCTTAGTCAGTCTTACATTCTCCATTCTCTCCACTTGTCCAAACCACCTCAGTGTATTTCTCCTAATCTTCTCAACCACATCCACATCCACCCCACAATGTTCCTTCACTTCTTCATTCGTCAACCTGTCCCTCCATGTCACTCCACATGCTCCTCTCAAGTAATTTATTTCCACTGCTCTCTCTTGACTTGTTACCCAATAGCAAGGTCCATGCCTCACTTCCACACATCAGGGTAGGGATCACGGTATTATCATGCAGTGACTTCTTGACTTCCACACTCACCTCCCTATTTCTTATTACCGCTTTCAGTGAACCAACAACATTCCTTCCCTGCTGTACCCTTTCAAGTATTTCATCCTCAAAACTTCCATCCTTACTCATCACACTACCCAAGTACTTGAATGCACACACATTCTCCATATCCTCACCACCCAACCTTACTGTGCATCTGTGACTTCATTCCTCTCAAACACCATAAATTTACTCTTGTTCACATTGACTTCCAGATTCCTCTTCTTACACACTGTCCCAAATTCATTCACCAAATCTTGCAACTCCCATTCATCTTTACTCAACAATACTGTATCATCAGCAGCCAACAACACTGGAACCCTCCACATCTCACCCTCATTCATTAGAGCCAATCGCACATCCACTGCCCTACCTTGCACCTCCTTTACAACCCCATCCATGTACACTATATATTAAACAGCCATGGAGACATCACACAACCCTGTTTCAGTCCCACATTCAGATCAAATAACTCACTCAGCTCACCATCCACTCGCACAGTAGCCCTAGCTCTCTCGTACATACTCTTCACAGGACTCAACAATTTCCCCTCCACTCCATATATTCTTAATACATTCCACAAACCTTGCCTACCTATTCTGTCATATGAATTCTCCAAGTCCATGAAGGCAGCATACACTTTCTTTCCCTTCTCTAGATACTTCTCCACTAAAAATCTTAGAACAAATATCTGATCTACACACCCTTTTCCCTTCCTAAATCCCCCTTGTTCTTCTCCAACTAACTCCTCTGTTTTACACCTAACCCTATCAAGAAGTATTCTACCATATATTTTTCCAGTCACACTATGAAGGCAAATCCCCCTATGGTTACCACACACTTCTCTCTCCCCTTTTCCTTTATATAAAGGAACAATTATACCTGATTTCCAGTCGTCTGGAACCCTTCCCTCTTCCCAAGCCAATCTACACAACTTCCATATCCACTCCACAACAATCTCACCCTCATACTTCAGCATTTCACCACACACTCCATCAATTCCTGGGGCCTTTCCCATCTTGATCTTCTTCACTGCTTCCACTACTTCTGCCCTACTGATCTCTTCCTCCCTCCTCTCACCTCCTCTTCTCCCAGCCATTCCCCAACCACTTATACTCGCACTGCTCTCACCCTCTACATTCCACAAATTCTCAAAGTGCTCCTTCCATCTCCTCAATTTTTCTCTCTTCTCCACCAGCAATCTCTTACTCCCATCATTCACTACCTTATTATATCCCCTTTCACACTGTCTTACTTTCTTTACCTCCTTTCAAAACAATTTCTTACTCTCCCTCCATTTCACACTCAGATTCCTCCCAAACCCCTCATCCACTTTCTTCTTACTCTCCTTCACCAATCTCTTCACTTCTCCTCTCCAGCTCACATATACCTCTCTTCTCCCCTACCTCTGCTTGCTAGCCATTCACTATATGCCTTCTTCTTTTGTTCCACAGCTCGTTTCACCTCATCATTCCACCATGCTGTCCCTTGCACACCCCTGCATCTTCTCCTCACTCCACAAACCACCTCACATGCTGCACCTACCTCTTCTGTGAAAATCTTACATACATCTTCCACCCCTTCCAACTGCTCTAACTCATACCTTCCCAATCTTTCTTCCACTATGCTCTTATACTCTGCCATTTTCTCACTATCTTATAACTTCTCCACTCTTCTCACAGGAACTATTTCCACCTGTCTTCCCCTTGGTCTCTTCACCCACTTTCTTTGCAGCCTTATCTTGGCCATTAATAAATGATGGTCCGAGATTCAATTCCCCCACCCTCTCCACACTCTTGCATCCAACACTTGTCTTCTCATTTGCTCATCCATACACACATAATCTATCATTGCCTTTCATTCTACAAGTTCACCATCCATCCTCCTAATGACTCTCCATATATACCTGTGGATCATCTTGTGCCGAAAGTAGGTGTTAGCTATTACCAACCCCTTAACAGCACAGACGCCCACCAAGGCACTACCATTCCCATCCATCTCAGCTGGCACACCCCACTGACCAACCACTCCATCCACTCATACATTCCCAACTTTGCCATTCATGTCTTCAATCAAAAACACTCTCTCGCTCCTCTCAAACTTGTCCATACGTGCTTCTACACTTGCCCAAAACTCATCTTTCACTCTTGCCACTTGGTCCCCTGTCGGTGCATACACACATACTATCGCCCAAGCCTGTATACCTACTTTCATCCTCATCCATACAATCCTTGCACCTACTGTTCCATACTCACTTATATTCTCCTTCCACTTCTTGCTTATCATCAGACATACTCCCTCTCTTGCCCTCTCATTCTCATTAACTCCGACACATATTCCTAAACCATATTCCTATTCTCCCACCCTTTCACTTTTCCATTTAGTTTCAGTCAATCCACATACATCCACTCTTGCATCTTCAAACACCTGAACAATCTCTCTCTCTATTACTTCATCATTCACTCCTCTCACATTCCATGTCCCCACCCTTAGAATGTCCTTTGTCCGTTCCTTACTCGTCAATGTTTGGTCCGTCCTGGTCCAAGGCACTTTATTTGCTTGTTTAGTTAGTTCTTTTTACGGGGTGGGGCACTAAACCACCACCAACCCTTTTAGTTGCCTCATACGACAAGCAAGGATACTGGGGGAGTATTCTTGAAACAGTTATCTTCATACGATTTTATCTAAAGTAAAAGTTTTCTTTCGTCTTGAGAAGACTAATTGTGCATTTTCAAGTGAAGGGTTAACGTTACTGTAGAAATTTATGACCCTGAACAAGATGAAGGTGAAACAATGCTATCCGAACGATTGTTTGGGAGTTACAGTGGAGTAGGATGGTGTGAGGTGGGGGGGGAGGTGAATCGCAAAGCTTGATTTAACCGTGCCGATGCCGTTCTCTCTCATCGGAGAAAGAATAGGGGATTTGAAAATATGTAACAAACTCCAGGATTTGCATACCATATTCACAGCACGTAAGGGTGTTGAGAAATATAATTAGCAAACTGATAAAGGAGTATACTAATCCAAAATAGATATAATAATATTTAGGAACAAAATAGCTTGCCAGAAATATATGCCACCGTTTATTCATACAGTGATGTCTATAGTGCCCTTAGATTAAGGATTTGTTACAGGGTAAACCAAAAATATCCTCTCACAGTCACACAAGGCGATAACTGAACCTGGAACCTTTCAGCTGTGTGTTTAACATTTAATAGCTCTACCATACCAGTGTCCAAAAGTGTAAATCTAATCTCTTTGAAGGACAACCTTGTTCTAAAAATATATCCTGTCTTTCAAGTTTTTGTCTTATGGACTATTTGGGTTGAAGGTGTTTTAGTTAAAATATCCATACTCTATCTATCTATCTACTGCCAGACGCCATAATCCCATAAAGGGTGGCCATTTGACTTTGAGTTATTTGTTTTACAGGGAGGGGCACTAACCCTCCACCAACCCACTTGTTGACACGTAGGGAGCACGTATGGTTTGGTTATATGGTTACCACCCAGCGTTGTAAATGGTTTCTTGGCTTACAGGAAACCATTTGGCTTGTCACTCAATGTAAAGCCACCTGTAAAAGAAGGAAAAGCAATAAGAAGTGACAGGAAAGATAGGAAAAATAGGAAGAGAGGAGGGCAGGCACAGAAAAAGAATGATAAAGGCTAAGGAAGAAGTAGGCATCACTACATCAAGTGAGTGGATGATGGTCGCCACCACCTACCACTAATATCCATACAATAATGAAATACTGTATTAAAGTTCTGAATTATAAGGGACAACATTAATTCTGCTTGTACTTCATTCATTCATTCACCATCCAATCCTACACTGCCTCATGAGAAGTGTAGGAGCCATTTGATATTAAATATTTACAAAGTTCCTTAGCCATTACATCTATACCTTACTTAATGATCCATAAAGATGTTAGTTTCTCAAATAGTCTCACTGGTTGGTGATTAGTTTAACGGTGTACGAACAAATCTGTTCATAGAATAACATGCTGCGATTATGAGGTAGCTATAAATAATTACCGTTCATGGCTTTGCTGAGGATTGACTCCAGGCCTTTCCTCTGCAATTCAAAATTTCTCCTGCTCTGCAATGATAACCCCTTCCAGGATAGTTTGCTCTGTATAGTTTACTCTGTAACTCTTACTTGAGACAGAGAGAGAGAGTTGGGGGGTGGGGGTTACTCCATTAACAAGCGGAGGGGTTTCTGGTGGCAAGGGAGGAGTGCAAGAGGGGGAGGGAAGAAGAAAGAGGGAGGGAAGTACGGTGTTACCAATAGAGACCTAACTCTTGTTTTCCACAACTGTGTCAGGACGTATGTCCACGATAGTGCCGTACATACAGTAGTGTACAGGTAGGGTGTTTTTTGGTTTTCAGTGGTTTTTCTGCATGGTTTTCTTGGTGTTTAGCATTTACATTGGATATTCCTATGTGTGTTTTGACATCTAAATATGCCTGAATGACCGGAAAATACTGCCAGATTAAGCACAGGTACTGTACAAATGGGAGTGTAGGTTGGAGGTTGGGTATAGGTAGGGTCTGGGTATACTGTATGGCACCATCAATGCAACCACAAAATCAATCAATGTCAAAATGTGAAAAGAGGATACAAATACTGTACCATAAACATAACCACAAGCTTGATATAACATTAACAAGTGTGTAAGGGATAAAAATACAAAATTACCATAGACCAAAACTACTTGCAACTGACCCTTCTCTGTGGGCGAAGCAAGCGTCAGGGAGGACATGGAAGAGGAGAGGTTGACAGATGCCACGGACAGCATGGAGGGATACTGGGCCAGCTCCAGCATCTCTGAGGGGTCATCACCGTCCGCTGGTAGGGCCGTCTCCACCAGGGCTTCCAGGCAGTTCACAAACAGCTCCGCATTGTCCGCAGTGCAGTTGTTCTATGGTTAAGAGGTAGGTTTTTCCTTCGAGAGTGACATTTTATATAAACTTACTATACATATTTAGCTTATAAGGATGTCCTAGTACTGTAGAAATGAATAAAAGACATGTACTGTATATCTCTGGCTCAAAGATTTTATTTAAAAAAAGAAAAAAAAAAGCTGCCTGATGAGAGTATGTCTATAATAAGAGACATCACCAGGCTGAAGAAGCTAACCCTTTAATTGCTAAGATTTCTCTCAACTGAGCAAAACTGTCTGGTGTTAGCCTACGTACTGTAGGATTTCTAGATGTATCAATGGTAAAGACTCGGTTGTTCAAGTTAAGCCTTTAACTGCCAAGACTTCTCTGAACCAAATATAATTTTGCAACGTTAGCTTAAATTAAATACATAGCTGCACTAAATGCAGGGAAAGGATTAATCTGACACTGTCAATCCAGGCGGGGTAATAGCATTTTCACCCAGTGAATCCAATGATGTATTTTGAAGTTTATTTGTGCTATCTATGGACAATTTTATTCAGCTAATGACATAGTTGGAAAGGTTAAATATAAATTTCAATAATCTCTTTATGATTAGGAGACTCAAAGCTACACTGGCTACACTTAATATGGCAAGGCAATATGGTTTACGATGTCACATCTCATCTGCGTAGGTAATGCGTCATGGTTTTATAACGCTTTCAACTGGAGAGGTAAATAAGGTCCAAATCCTTAAATTTAATGTGAAAGAAAGTCATGTTGACTGCTGTAGTTTCGGGGCTTTCTGTGCCATGCCATCTCCCTTTAATTTTTATTGTCCCTAACCACAGCCATACAATCTCAGTTTGATTTTCACTAATCCTTCACACTCTCATACAGTGTCTCCTTTCCTCTTGCTCTCACTACTTAGTGCCACACTGCATAATAAATATCTCTCTCCCTCCCCCCCAACCTCTCTCTCTCTCTCTGCCAAACCATATCCTTTTAGTTATTACCACATCTACACAAATGTTTATCCATCCATCCATCATCCAATCCTATGTCACCCCATGAGCAGCGTAGGAGCCCGGGGCTAGGCAAGTTGGTCTTGACATTTAAGATGAGAGTGACCATCCTCACTCATCCCTGAGTGGCTTTACGTAAGCAATAAATGCCAACCATCCCTTGGATATAAACCTTCACCAGCTCAATCCGATTGGAGCGCCGTAATTACCCGCTAAAACCACCAGGCATCAAAATTTGGTTATATGGTTACCATCCAGTGTAGTAAATGGCTTCCTGGTGTACAGGAAACCATTGGCTTGTCACTCAGTGCAGTCACCCACAGGCAGAAGAATGAGGAAAGAATGCAGGATAGACAGACAGATGAGGAAGTGTAAAGTCACCCATAGGCAGACGGAGGAGGAAAGAATGAAGGAAAGAAAGACAGAAGAGGATGGGAGGAAAGAAGGATGGAGAAGAAAGGGCAGACACCCGAAAGCAGCACTACATCGAGTGAGTGGATGGTGAGTGCCCCCACCTACCACTTAGCAATGACTGTAAATTTGCAATTTACTTTCCTGTAACTCAGTGGCATATCAAGACAGTACTACTGCTCTACATCCACCCCATACCATATCTTCATGAATGGGATCATATTCTGTTGTTAATCTCCATCAAAGCAATGAAGATGGAAAGATGGCAATTTCATGTCAAGTTAAAGTGGGCACAGTATAAAATATTACTACTTCTGTTATTACTACTCCTACACACTGCAGGGCCACTAACTTTGTACCAAAACACTGTGTCCATTTTCACCATCCCTACTTGACAAGAAGCTGGGTGATGTTACCTTAGTGAAGGGCCCAGCAAACCTCCATAGGCCACCAAAGCCCCAGCTCTGCAACTGGTGAAGCTGTTGGTGACTCTGGTCCTCACACGCCACCATGTTCTGTATGATAGACTGCACAGCGCTCAAAATCACTCGGTCATGGCACAGCGACAGGACTGATGTGATCTTCGCATCAAGTAGAGGATGACTGTGCAAGGGGAATGGAAAAAACAGACTGGTTTGCATATATGTTGAGAAGGTTTACATGATCTTACATAAAATAACTGCAGGAAGGAAAGAATAAACAATACATCTGGAGACAGCTGAGGGAAAAGTCTTGAAATATGTGAATTGAAAGAAGATACAGTATGGATGTATGAATGAGGGCAGGTAAACAAATCTGTCTCAATGATACACAGCACGCAGGATCACATGGTCATGGGCTCATGGCACAGTGATAGGACTGAGATGATCATCACCTCAACCTGAGGATAACTGTCTAGGAGGGAAATAATGAAGAGACTGAGTTCGGTAAAACTGTGAACATATACAGTAATCCCTCCACTATTCGACACAATAGAGCCAAAGGCATGTCCGGACAGTGGTCTTGTCCGAATATTGGGCCTGAAGTTCCAGCACTGGTCATTCATGACCCTAACCTAACCTAACCTAAATCAGAAAACTACCTTCCTACCTCCCTAGTGGACATGTATAGCACATATTTAGGTCCCTTTTCACATAAATAATGCACACAAAGCATGAATTAATTGAATTTTAACCAAAAAATGATGATTTAGAGGTGAGTGAGGCATAGGTGGTCAGAACTTGCCAGCACAGTATAAGTAAGTATCGGACATGGAAATCATCTTTTCCCACATTTTATTCACTAAATTATTGGATACAAAGCATCAAATACAGTAAATGATGTAAATTGTTACCAGAAAAATGGTTAGGTTAGGTTAGGTTAGGTTATGACCGGACATGAAATTCACTGCTTCAACCTTTTTCATAGCTGATGCACTTAAAAATCATGCATGAAAAAATTAAATTGAAAGCATGAAATTATGATTAACATTTAGGGAAATTTTTTAACACATTTACAGCATGCTGAAGACAGGTTAGACATGAAAATCTTTATGGTAATCATCTTGCACAATAATCAAAGGCATTCACCTTTTTCATAGCTGGTGCACTTAAAACCATGCATGAAAAAATTAAATTAAAAGCAGGAAATTATGATTAACACAATGTTAGGTTAGGTTAGGTTAGGTTAGGTTAGGTTAGGTTAGGTTAGGTTATGACCGGACATGAAATTCACTGGCATTCACCTTTTTCATAGCCGCTGCACTTAAAACCATGTATGAAAAAATTAAATTAAAAGCAGGAAAGTATGATTAACACAATGTTAGGTTAGGGTAGGTTAGGTTAGGTTAGGTTATGACTGGACATTAAATTCACTGGCATTCACCTTTTTCATAGCTGGTGCACTTAAAACCATGCATGAAAAAATTAAATTGAAAGCAGGAAATTATGATTAACATTTAGGGAAGTAATTCCATCTTGTGCAGTGTTTGTGATAAGTGGGTGCACAAGAGATGTAGTGGTATTAGAGGTAGACTGCGAGATAATGATGATTTCACGTGTGCGGTGTGTCGGGGAGAGCAGGCGGAGATTGTTAGGCGTGAGAGGGTTGAACTTGCAGGTGAGTCTCTTGAGTGTGTGGAGGAGTTTTGTTATTTGGGAGACATGTTATGTGCCGGAGGTGGGGTTGGAGTTAGCTCGGTTGCTAGAGTGAGAAGTGGTTGGAAGAAGTTCAGGGAGCTGTTGCCTCTCCTGACATTGAGAGGACTCTCCTTACGTGCTAAGGGGTCTTTGTATGCAGCATGTGTTAGGAGTGTGATGCTGTATGGTAGTGAGACCTGGGCAGTAAAGGAAGAAGATATTCGCAGGTTTAAACGTACAGAAATGACAATGATTAGGTGGATGTGCAGTGCATCCCTGTGTGCAAGGCCTGGGGGGGCTGGGTTTACGATAGAAGAGTTGAGAGGTAGGATGGGACTGGAGTGTATTGGTGTTGTGATGAGGAGAGGTAGGCTGAGGTGGTTTGGACATGTGGAGAGGATGGGGGAGGATAATTGGGTACAGAGGGTGAGAAGTGTTAATATTGGGGGAGGGGTTGGGAGGGGTAGACCGAGAAAGACATGGGATGAGGTCATTAAATGTGACTTAAGGGTTAAGGGACTGAATAGGGAGGCTGCCAGGGATCGAGCAGCATGGAGAGCCGCCATTAGGTGACCAAGGCCGACACATGCAAGCATGTTGGAGCCTTCAAAAACGAAAACGAAAACGATTTACAGCATGCTGAAAACAGGTTAGACATGAAAATCATTATGGAAATCATCTTGTACACAGTTTATGCATGAGATTAATGATATGGAAAGAACAAAACAAGGAATTTTGATGAAGTTAGGGTACTTATGAAAATGAAGCCGCCGTCCTGATGTATAACTCGCTCTATCATCTCAGACTCTGACAGGAAGACCTTGCACCTGACACACCTTTGCAATTGACAATCACCAGCACTTCTCACCAACACTATCCACAACGTTTTTTTTGCGTAACTGGGATCACATCACTTCACCGCACTGTACATAACAGTAAATTCCCGTGTGGTCTAGTGACGAGTCCTGGAGCCTTGTGAACTTCTCAGCAGCAGCTTTCAGCTCCATTCCACGTACCAACACACCAGCAGCACGTTGTTGTCGATACCAAATCAGCGTGGACCAGTTAATGTCTGCATACTTAGGAGTAAACATCACCTTCCTCTCCACGTTTCGTTTGGTCTTCAAAGCAAAATCAGCCGTGTACTGCTGTACTATGTCTCGGGACTTCTTGATATCAAACAAGGTGGAGCGAGGGAGATTGAATTCACGACGAATCCGTGATGTCGGCCACCCGGAATCCACCTTCTCCAATACCCCTCCCTCTTCTTCTCCAGAGTCAGAACCACTTTCTTCCTCTTCTCAGGAGGCAGGGCCATCATCACACACATGATGAAGAAGGTAAAGAGCAGCATCAGGCCCTGCAGGAGGTACAGTATCACCACAAAAGCAATCACTTCGGCCGCCATTATCGGAGCATGTTTACGAGCCAGAAACAGAATGGGAAATGGGACGGACAGACATGCGCCAAGCGCGAAAACACAGCCTATCAGCGCGCGCGGGAAATTCAAACTGATGCAGTCAAAAAAATCGGATTTTTTTTCGGATTTTTTCGAATTTGGGGGCATTTTTTGGGGCAGACAGCCCACGAGGTCCGAATAGTGAGGGATCCGAATAATGGGCGTCCGAATAGTAGAGGGATTACTGTATAATGATAAACTTCTTTACAATAAACTTCAAGACTTGGAGCTCATTACACAATTCTGTAGTCCAACAATTTTCAAAATTTTATGTAACGGTTTCCTTTACCTCTCTTTTATATCATCGCACAGAACCAATACCAGTCTCTCTCTTATCATTCACCAGCACATAATACATACCAAAATTATCTCTATGGGTATAATTTACCTATCAGCATCTTAAGATTCCTGCAACTCACATGACTGGGAAGACCCTAGGGAAGACGACAGATGCCTCAGCCAAGTACTCATAAAGGACGCGCATCTCATTCTCATCGGTAGTGTACTTGACAAGTGTGGCCAGGACGGTGAGCACCAGTGCCTGCGTGGAGTACTCCGTCAGCACTTCAGGGTCCAGCAGTATGTTGCTCTCATTGCTCACAGAGATCCGGGCACCGCGCTCCTTCGCAGGTGGGGACATGTCACCCTGTGGAAGTCAGTAGTGGTTTTAGAGGGTACAGATGTGGCTTTACAGTTTCCAGTACTTTGGGAGATACTGGGGCAACGTGGGAAGCGAGGGTGGGTTTCAGGGTTAACTGACTGACTGGTTACAGTAAAGGTTCAGGTTAAGGTTAGAGGGTCCTGCGGTGGTTTTACAGTGAGGAGAGAGTTAAGATCAAGGTTAAAGAGAAGAGTTACATCGTTAGGTTAAGATACATAAAAGGGAGGGTGACATTTTGAACAAAATAGGTAGAATGTTTGCCGTGGTTTTATTTAGGATATAATAAGATACTGTGGGCAGAGGAGTTGAAATGAGTTATAGAAAAAGGGGTGGCTATACATCAGGCCATTTTTCTTTGAACATGTTGATTTAGAGTATGGAAGGGTGAACCAAAGTGGATAAGGGGTATCTTTACAAGCACAAGAACAAAGAAATTGGAAGGATGAAGGGGTTGGTATACTACTGTATATACAAATGGACGTGAAAAAATGCTTTAAGTAAACAAGGTAACAGGTAGGGCAGCCTGAAAAGGTCAAACTGGGATGGGTAAGGTAAGCAATACAAACTGGATAGGGCTTAGTTTGTTAGATAGAATGAAATGGACTAGGTACAGTATATAGACTAAATAGGGTTGGATATATAGATTACATAGCATAAGGTAAAGTAATTTAAAGAGGGATGATACTGAACAAATCTGGGTATACAAAGTGGACTGGAGAGGATTAGGCACGATGGACAGACAGAAGAGAATTGGGTTAAGGTGCACCAGACTGTACTGGATTGAGTATAAAGACTGGATAAGGCTGAGTATTTAAGCCATGTATAGTAGACTGGACACTGATAAGTAGGAAATGTAGACTGGATAAAGCTGGGAAGCATTGTGTACCACAGCATAAACAAGTATACTGTTTCATTATTTACTTGCAAACTCTAAGTGTACAGTAATTATATTTGTTCCTGGCATGCTAAATACACTTTCTTAATGAACCACTTCAAATGACAAAAACTAGTTATTCTATCAGCCACTGTGCTCCAAGTTCCATAAACATATTCCAAGACCAATTGGATACCAAAAAAGTACAAATACTATATCCCAGAATTGACCTCATTGATTAGTAAATCATTACACAATATATGTACAAATTTCTTCAGTTATGTATCCTACAAACAACTTTCCTAATACAGGTAATGTAATGTGTTGTACTATGCTTGTCAGTCTTCCTCTTTGAATAGTATCCGTATAGTGCTAAATTAGCTACTTCCCTTATCGATGTCAATTTAAATAAAAAACATCAGTTGTGCCTTCACTTTGTGTATAGTTCCCATTATCTAACTACTGTCTTAATATGTAAAACAGGCCCATTCCACTTAAGAAATCCCGTATGACCTCATAAACATTTCCAGCATCATGCATGGTGCCAAAACAAGGCAAAAGAGATATCTCACCTTCGAGTACTGTACAGTACTTGGTAAAATTTTCGTGTTCTCTGATGTGGCAACGTTATTGGGTGTTCCCTCCATTCATCCATATACAGTAGTTATCAACGTTCTAATTTCTATGCTACATTCTACTGTCTGTATACTGTAACTGCCAATCCAGATTCAAGTTCCTCAATGATATGAATCTCCTCTTCAGAGTTGTTTTGTAAAATCACCTAGAGCTTTCTACATCAATAGATGGCAAGAAATAAACTCTTCTTCAGAGGCCACTAACTAAGAATATTCTTGAAAGCTTCTGATGAAATACAGAGTGCTGGTGAAACAATAACCAAGTTCTGAACTCCTAGGCATCCTCAGGAATACCACTGCAATTACATACAGTATTAGGAATTATAGCTGGAAACATTTTACCCACTTATGAGTAAACTCTATGCTGGAAATATTTTACCCACTTATGAGTAACCTCTAAACACTTCTTCTAAACAACAAGAAAGGAAGCAAAGTCTATGTGATAATATCTTATCTGCATGTAGACTATCCAGAGGTCCCTATGATATTTTCTCACTTGTAAGTACACCATCATAACTTTACTCTCAGTCTCCTAGACTCTCATGTTACCACTGGATTCTGATTTGTCTCTTAATACATACCTTGTACTGTGCAAACCAAGATTACTCCTGCAATTTCATACCATTAGACAAGAACCTATAGAACTGTATAGATTTTCTTGAATTTCTGGAATATGTAGCAAAGTGTAGAGCTTCCACTTGCAGTATGACGAATGTGTAGCAAAGTACTGAAGAGTTACAAAACTGCTGTAATGAAAGTGTAGCACCATGTACCAAAACAAGCACACATGAAATAAAGAAGCAGAACTGATAGGGCCACATTCTCACCAATTATGCTCTCTGGCAACTCTTCCTTAGTGATTTATTTTGAATATCACAAAGTACTATTATTTTGTATGCTATTAATGTCTATCTGGTACCAGCAGTGGTTGCATAAACATATGAGCATTAATTTAACATGTAGAGAATAAACTGATATGAAAGAGGTGCTAAGGTGCCGCCTTAGCCAGAATATGGGGCATTATCTTACCCTGTATAACAGGAACACAACCATCATCACACTTCCGGACAAAGACCAAGCTACAGAAAGTCCCCATCATATGCTTTTTTTTTTTTCTTAATAACTTTGTTCATGCTATTTTTTAAAAATGCCTTCAATTACTGTTATATATCTACCAGTAAAGCTATTTTTCCAGTTCTCTCAATTTACAGTACTATAAATAATTTCCATCACTGAACAGAAATGTGCCATTCCTTCAACTGGAATACTCAGACAAAACTGCATGAAATCGGAGGAGCTTTAATTATACAGAAGGACCGAGTCTTCTTTGTTACTAGTCAAACCAGCCCTCCAATTCAACTACACTTGTTCATCAACTGAGCTGAGAGGGGTTAGGGACCACTGTCAGGTTTGAATGTACATGCTGTGCCAGTGACAGTTAAGTAAAGTTGTGATATACTGGGCTGAGAGGGGTTAGGGACCACTGTCAGGTTTGAATGTACATGCTGTGCCAGTAACGGTCAAGTAAAGTTGTGATATACTGAGATGCATCATTGACATATAAGGAGGACTTTTTATGTACTGTACTGTAATATGAACATCTAAATGCAGTGGTGAGTGAGGTAGCAGAGAGTAACACACTATAACTTTAATAAGTTCTGATCACTAAACCAAATTAATGACAGCTGGAGAAAAAAAAAATCAGTAATTTAGCAATCTGTAATTTCCAAGCCTGCACAATGCAGAAAACTCTAAAATCCATAATTATTCTACATCTACCATGAATCTAGATGCATCTTCCCATAATTACCCAGTGTCAAAATAGCACTGAATTTTATAGGGCCAGTTACTCCTACAAAAGAAAATGTTCCTAGCTTGCTAGAGTAGAAACCTCTCACTGCATCAGGGTATTCTTCATGAAAGATAATGCAGGAAAATTTTTAAATTAAGACATTAAAATCAGTTAGCTTCCCCCAACAGAGTATAATGGCGTAAAATACCACCTCTCCAGTCTGAAATTCACAAGATATAAAATATGCAACAATGATCACCATGTGCTTTCACTTAAGACTTGGTGGTGGTGGGTGGTGGTGACCAGCATTCATTTGATGTAGAGCTGCCTACTTCTTCCTTGACCATTATATCATTCTTTCCTATTCCTCTCAAATTTCCTGTCATTTTTATTATCCTTCTTTCCACTTCAGGTGACTAAACTGAATGACAAGCCTAATGATTTCCTGTAACCAAGGAAACCATTTATAATGCAGGGTGGTAATCATATAACCAATGGGGTGATGTGATGACTACTATGGTGCCCCAGTAAACTGAATGACAAGCCTAATGATTTCCTGTAACCAAGGAAACCATTTATAATGCAGGGTGGTAATCATATAACCAATGGGGTGATGTGATGACTACTATGGTGCCCCAGGGTGGAGAGATGCAAATGTGGTGTTCATCCAGGAATTAAACCTCTAAACTCTTCCTAAGCCTCCACACTCTTCCTTACGCCTCACTGTGGCGATGTGTTGTTTGCCACAAGGGAACATCAATTTACTGCAGGGGAGAGCCTAGATGGTGCAACTGCTTGCCTGTGGTTGATGGAACTGCTCAACCAAACAGATCAGTGTTGCTAAACAAGAGCAGCAACAACACACAATTTAAGACTTGAGGACTTTATGTTTTGTACTATACAGTACAGTAAGGCACTAGGTGTCGCGTCTAATAGGGACCGTGAAAAGTGCTGCCAAAATTGATTCTGCCAAGTTGGAGCACTGACCTTAAGGGAAATAAGCTAATAGAGGCCGGGCCCATAAGAAAACTCACCCCCTTCTTGTACTTCCTACTTTAAATGTCCTAAGTTAACTGAAATGTTGCTATTAACACATTAAATCATAAAGTCACACTAAATTAACAATAATATATAAAAACATCATAAAATGCACTTAAATACAGTATTGGCAATATTACTTACACATGTAATACACACACACACACACAGTACACTCCCTCCAATCAAACATAACACTCACCAGAAAGACCAGAGTGAAGGGCTTACTGGACTCGAATGCTAGGGGGTATCCAAGCTCTGGGTAGAGCTAGTGGCCCCAACCACTACCTCCATTTCTGCCACGATTTTATTTTTTACCTTGCCATCATACTTGCATTTACTTCTCTTTACCACCTGCTGTTCCAGGTTCACACCTTCTTACACCATGCCCACTATCACCTGGCCCACCTCCGGCTCCACTTGAAGCACAAGATGACATATTTCCATCAATTACTAATCAAGGACGCGAGAGCATAACACTCAACTTGCGGACACACTGAACATGTGTGGAAAACAGGGTGAAACTGAGTGTTGGTGCTGGCGTTGCCGTGATGAGAATTCAAAACTTGTGCTGCTGGTGGGTGCGAAAGTGTGCTTTTTTAAGTTGCAAATGTGCAATCACAGGAATATTCAATGGCTGCCGCCAAAGAGAGATTTCGCCAATCTGGATGCTGCGAAACCTGATGCCTTACTGTACATGTTTTGTGGTTACATATGATGCATTGTGATCAGCAACAAAATAACAATGCATTCACAACAGCTATATTATACGATTTCTGATCTGGTCATTATCATCGATACAAACCATATGGAGTCTTGCCACTAATTTGGCTATGTTACCTTGGTTGCTGCTTTAAATAAGCACCTGTTGACACTCTGCTTCAACCAAGTGGAGGCAATTTCTGAATTCTAGTATATCTACAAGTATAAGTAAATAAACCTAATTCCTTTCCAGTAGATACATGTAGTTATTCTATAATATTTTCCTCTTATTACCTTCATGGTTATCCCACCCTCTAATAATCAAATAAATAAATATACTGTATACTGTATATAAACAAATTATTTTACCTCATTTACTGCATCCACAGACATCCCATCCCCTACCTCAAAAGGAAATCAATAAAATTGGAATGAGCTTTGAATGTAACAGCATATGGGTTACAATTCAGTACTGTTCATAAAAAATCTAGACAACCTTGAGATAGCAAGTGTGACTACTTTTGCATTTCCTCACATAGCCACTGCACACTACATTAATATAACAGAAACAAGTGACATGTAAGAGTATAACAAGGTGTAAGATGTGTCTGTTGTTAAGTGCAATACATAACTATGACTGACAGTAAGTCTGATACATTGACCTACAGTATAATCATATCCACAAGACATACAAACAATTAACTGAACTCCATCTAGGCAATAACCTTGCCTGTTACAAGTTCTGTCAGTTGAATAAAATCATAATATAAATTTGAATAAAATACCCAGTGCATCACAGCAGCAAAAATGATTAGCAGATATTCTACAGCTCTTAACAACCTACACAAATTCAACTGTGTGTGGCTACTAACACCAGTACTATAGAAGATTTCCAATCTTCCAAGAAGTATCAGAACTAAGCAAAAAGGTACACATTAAATCCTTCATTATTTCCATAACCATTTTACCTGGATGTCATTATCATATATCCTGATCCTCTGAAATAATTAAGAATGCATCATTATTCAGTGCTGTGAAACATCAACAGTTCCCCCTACTGACTACAAGATGACTAAGGTTATTCTAGGTAAACTCTAATATTTTTGTGCAGCTGTAGAAACTAATCCAAACCTCCCAGATTGTGTGGGAGATGGTGCAGAGAGGCTGGTACCTTACTTAGTGCTTGGTACAATATGTCAACATTTAAGTGGCAGAAAATGCAAAAATTCAGGGCTAAAACAATGAGGAATTTGGAGTGCCAGTGAAGTGGAGAGAGAGTGCCAAAGGGGAGTGGTGGGGAAACAGAGGAGGAAGGGGTGGTGTTAAAAGGGGATGGTATCTGAAAATACATGTGCAAACTGGGGTAAGAGGCCAGCAAACATCCAGAGGCAAATAATGATGATAATAATAATAATAATGATAATAATAATAATAATAATAACACAGTAAAGAGGTGCTGTTATGAGAGAATGTACCTCCAGTAAGGTAAACAGAGGAGGTCTAAGAAACATGGAGCTATCCAACATCCATAAGGTACAAAAAAAACACAGCTCAGAGTAGGTACATCTGAGTGGTCCTCTAGTAAGATAAACAATTGGTGCACTGGTAAGAGAGGGCCTTCACAAACAAATAAGGCTAAATGGGCTCTAGCAAAGGGCCATCCAACATCCACAGGCAGAAAAAACACGGAAGGAAAGTTGGGGTGTGTTCGTGAGGGTGAGAACCTTCGCAGAGCAGAGGGAGTCTTCATACTAAGAGATGGAGCCATCCAGGGGTGCGGATGTAAGACCTTCGCAAGATGAAAAAATAAACTGGGAGACACGGCAAGGAAGGGATGCAACTGTGCAAGAGAGGTGGACCTCCGCAGAGCAGACAGTGAGGAGACGCAGTAGCAACATGGGGGGGGGGGGGCAGGGGCAGGGGGGCCCAGGCTCCCTGTACCCACCCCCCCTGCCACTCCCCTTCCTTCTTTACCTTGGGTGTGGGCATGGAGGAGGACCTCTGTGTTTTAAATGGCGGCGGGCGCATGTTATGAGGATCAAGATCTAGGGAGTGCCATGTCTTCGGGTCGCCCCGCGTGGCCAGGTGTTGAGCGCTGCCTAGTTTCTGCCCCGTATTCAGCCCAGGCCCTAGCATGCCCATGGTACCCTGGGGCACACAAGGCGGGCACAAGTTAGCTACCAGTATACCACCCACCACCTTCCCTATGCCACTACATATCCTGCCAACCATTACAATACTCTAAATTACACTACACTACACATCTCTACACTATATTTCACTACGCATTCACTATACCCACACTCACATATATATACACAAAAATACAATCACACACACACACACACACATACATACATACAAACATACATACAAACCCCCAAACATACATACATAAAAACAAATATACACAAATGCACACAAAAAATGCACACATAAACAAATGCACACACACCCATACTACATTATACAGCTAACATACATCAAACACTACTTGCTCAGGAACATGTCACACTACAAATACACCAGCTACACCAAATGCTACATACTCCACTCAATAGAAAACTGTTTCAATACAGTATGAATACCACCACCTCTACTGTGTTACAGATTTAAATCATAATTTGGTCTGCAATATATTATAGGCCTAGCCTATGACCAAATTCTCATGGGCTTAGGAGCTCCCAAGCATCTAATCTTTACCAGTTTATTTCTGCATATGCCACATAATAAACTCTTGTACATCATTTATGCAATCTATAAAAATTAATATTAAGCTGTATAATTAAAAATAAATGGCTAAGGAAGAGGTGCTAGGAAGCCTCCTAAGTTCACAAATATACAGGCTTTGGAACAATTTTAGTGAGGTCAGCATGTATTAATCTGAGAATCTAACTAGATTTATGTTTATCAGGAAATATTAGTCTAGATTTATGTATACCAGGAAATATTACTGTTGTACTGTATTGTCATGGTGCAGTTTCCAACTTGCTGCTTTCTAAAGATCTGGTTTCTTCCACTGCATTGCACCATGAAGACAATGGATAATTTCAAGGTAGTAATGTTTTGACAGTCTGACCTTCTGGTGCGTATTCGTGATGCACACCACCACAGAGGTCAGAAAAAACTGTCAACATGCATTTAACCTTGCTCTGGACCTGTCATGTTTTTTTTTTTTTTTTTTTTGCTAAGGTGACCCTGCATGTTTCCAATTTGACGACTGTGCTTTGATTTCTGGAACGTAACCGTACACCCAAGTCTCTAGTGATAACAGTCTTGAGGAAGTCTGGATCATGGTTTGCACACTCCAATATGTTTTGAACAATGTTCATCCACGGAATGACCTTGGCGGCAACTCTTCGCATACCCAAATCATCCGTTAAAATTTTTTGGTGCTGATCCGTCGCTGATTCCAATTTCATTAGCGATTTCTCTGACAGTCAACTGAAGATTCCCCTTGATCAAATCACAGACTTTCTTCACAATTTCAGCACTCCTGCTTGTTGATGGCCTGCCAGGACATGGATCTCTCTTGACTGACATTCGGTCATTTTTTAAGCGACTGCACCACTCCTTTATTTGCATCACCCCCCCTCGCTTCATTCCCCCAAACTTGCTGGATCTTCCTGATAGTTTCAACCTGGGTATCACCTAGTTTTTGGCAAAATATGATGGAGTAACACTGTTCAACTTTTCCGGTCATCTTGATGAGTGTGGGAACGTGATGAGCACAAGGTGCACGACCATGAACACAGGCTGACTGACAGCCACTGAGTCACTCGTGGCGGCTGGCATTAATCATGAATGAGCACAAAGGTCCCTCACTGCACTACATAACACCCCACCCTTATCCTCCAACTGGTTGGAGATTTTAAAAATATGAGGTCGGATACTTTCTGAACAGAAAAAAAAAGTTAATGGACCTCTGCTGAGGTATGTCACAGTGTGAGCCATATACTGTACTTTAATGAGGTAGTTTATATAGCAGTTTAAAGGTTTATCAGCCACACATAACATCTTACTGTCATATTTACCACCTCTACAAGCTGACTTTTCATACTACCACACTTTAACTTATATCAAATCATACCATACCATACCACAGCCCACATCCTTCCTATCGATAGTCCCACTTCATCACCAATCACACTACTTATCATTCCCTATACAAAATACTGACAAAATACATCACAAACACACACCACACAATATATGCGTGCACATGCACGCATACATGAATGACAAAGAATTAAATGTCTCAAAGAAACTACAGGCAGAAGCAATGGAAAAATGATGAAAAAATGGGTGATGAACATGAAAAATTTGGGGGAGAGTTATGGACATGATACTTAAGAAATGGTAGGGAAGAAGGCATAAAGGCCAAAACAGATGTGCAGGAAAACATGGTTGAGTTAGTTGCAAAGATTAAATGTTAATTATAATAATAAGGATAGTCTCATAACTAAAAACACAGAGCTGGGAGATTATATTATGAAAAGTAAACCTGAAATATGTGCTTAAATGAACCTAAGTTAGGTAGTGATGTTGACCTGAATGTGCTGTGATGGAGGGATTATATGTGGAGGAGTGATAGGGAGGGGAAGGTTGGAGGAGGTACAGTATTTTGATTATGAAGATAAAAAAAATTTATGCAAAGAAAATTAACATTTGAAGCACCATTTCAGAAGTGGTAGGAGTAGATACAGAAGATGGATGTGGGAAAAAACAAAAAAGTGCTATATATGCCACCACAAATGAGAGCATGGAAAAGAAATGAATATGGAGAACTAATGAAATAATCTCTAAAAATGATTTACCATAAGTGCTGCCATATAAAAGATAATTTTAACAGGAGATTTTAACTGTAAGGAGATTAAGTGGGAAGACAGGGACATAAGAGGTTATAAGGAATCATGGGGACATACATTCATGAGTCTAACAACAGAACATATTTTAACCTAACATAATACAGAAACTACATGATTCTGAGGGGGTGAACAACCACCAAGGTAAGACCTTGTTTTCTTACTGGATCCCAACAATATAAAGAACAGTACCAGTTCCCAGTGGGATAGAGCGACCATCTAGTCATACAGATGAATGTGGTTGTAGTAGGAATCAAGATAGAAATACAAAAGCTGGACAGGTATAATTATGGAAGAGCAGATTTTGATGTCTAGAAAAGTTATTTAGACAGCTTGACTGGAGCTGAATGGAAGCAACCAAAAATATTCATGAAAAGTATGAAATCTTGATGAAGGCTTATAAGGAAGAGGTCAACATGCATATTCCTAAATTCTTACCAAGGATGGAAAAGAAGAAAGAGTGGTTTAATGACAAATTTATAAAGGCACTTCACGCAAGAAACAGAGCATAGAACAAGGTATTGCAATGAAATGCAAAAAGAACCAATACTGTACTATAGATTTGTTAATGGTTAAATGAAAATCCAGGACAATATATCAATGTTAAGAGTTGGAAAGGTAACATATGAGAAGAAAGACATATGTGAGTTAATGAATGACAAACTGGAATCGGTCTTTGTCACAGAGGATGAGTCTTTGGAACCTGGAAAGGAAATAAGAGTTCCACAAATTCCAGAGACAGCAGTCGATAAAAGTGAAGTACTGAAAATGAGGAAGGAATTGGATGTGAGAAAGGCAATGGGACTAGTTAAAGTGGAAGGATGGATCCTGAAAGAATGTGCAGACCAGTTAGTGGAGCCAATCCATGATATTACTAAGTGTTCTCTAGGCAGAGGTGAACTGCTGATACACTGGAAAAGAGCAAATATAGTGTCATTATCTAAAGGCAGATAGGGATGACCCACAATAGGCTTCTGTCCCTTATTAGTTGTTGTTGTTGTCGAAGATCACCCCCAGTCTGTCTGGCCAAGCAGACTCATCAACCACAGGGAAGCAAACAGTCCCTGTAGGGCTGTCCCCTGCAGAGAACTGATGTTCCTATGACTGACAGATCCTTGCTTTTGCATGGTGCAGGGAAAAATATGGAGCACTTGTTCCAGGTAGATGCCGCATTGGCATCTCTCCACCTAGCTAACAGGCACCATAGTAGGCTCCACTTCATCCCGTGATCTGGTTTTATGGTCATCACCCAGCACTGCACAGTAAATGGTTTCCTGAGTTACAGGAAACCATTAAATTTGTCACTGTTAAGAGCCACCTGAAGTGGAAAGAAGAGTAATAAAAAGTGGCAGGAAAGAATAGGAGATGTAGTAAGACATGAGGGAATACAGAGAAGTAGAATGATAAAGGTGAAAGAAGAAGCAGGCAGCCACCACCTACCACTGTCCCTTACTAGTGCTGTCTGTAATTTCGGTGAAACAATAGAAAAAAACACTCAATTTCTAGATGGGAAAGAGTTAATAACAACAAAATAATTTGGATTTAAGAGAAGGACAGTCTTGCAATACTAATCTGCTAAGTGTCTATGGTAGAGTTGTGGATATTATACAAGAAAGAGAGGGTTGGGTAGATTGTGACTACCTGGATCCAAGGAATGCACCTGACAGGGCGCCAAATAAAAGACTGCTGTGGACACTTTAAACTGCTGGAGGGGTGCATGGGAAATTGTTAAAATGGATCAAAAACTATATGATGGGAAGACAGATTAAAACTGAGATAAGGTATCCTAGCGGAAGACTGTAACCAGCAGAGTGCCCAAGGGTTCGGTGCTGGCCCCAGACAAGTTCCTTATACTGTATATGTACATGACATACCAGATGAGTCGAGTAGCTATAAAAATACAGTCAAGTCGCCTATGGCGCATACTTCTATGCCATGGTTTTCTGTGACATGGAAAGGTGCCAGACCCCAAAATACGAACCATGCGCATAAACTATACCTATGGCGCGGGCACGGCAAGGTTTGAAACGTTCGGGCAAATTCGCCTGGAGGCCGGAGAGTGAACCTCAGTCCTCCCCCACCGGTCAAATCCCGCTGAGTGTGTAGCCAGACTGCTTGTTATCTGATCACTGTCCCGTTTTTTGTGCCTACTGTTACGTGTAATACATGCATCGACTGATTGCTTGATTGTGTGTGTGTGTAAAGTGGGGAAAAATGGGGTAAAGTGGGGTAAAAGGGGGGACTTTGGGCAAATGTCCAGAACCAAATTCCATTTTTCCTACAGGTTTAATTATTTGTATGGCACGGTTTTCTATGGCACGGGCGCGGTCCAGAACCAATTAACCGTGACTTAGGCGACTTGACTATGTTTGCAGATGACTAAAAAAATTATGAAAAGTATTATAAATGAAGCTAGTTTGTGATAAGCTACAGGATGACAAATAAAATACACCAGTGGAGTCATACCTGGAAAATGGATCTTAATGCAAAGTAATGTCATTTAACTGTTATGAGGGTCAGTGAGAAGGGACCTAGATGCAAATACAAAATGGAAAAAGAGAAAATTGGCAAAGCAAATGAATAGAAGGATTTAGGATGATCTGTCACCAGAAAAACATATTCTATCAATATATATAGCCAGATGCCATAATCCCATCAGGGGTGGCTGTTTGTCTCTGAGTTAGTCGTTTTATGGGGAGGGACACTAATCCTCCGCCAACCCACTTGTTGATGCGAAGGGAACATGTGCGGGTTGCTTATATAGTTACCACCCAGCATTTGTAAACAATTTCCTGGCTTACAGGAAACCATTAGGCTTGTCACTCAATGTAAAGTCACCTGAAAAAGAAAGAATTGTAATTAAAAGTGACAGGAAAGATTTAAAAAATAGGAAGAGGGGAGGGCAAACACACACACACACACAAAAAAAGATAAAAATGAAGAAAGAAGTAGGCAGCACTACACAAAGTGAGTGAATGGGCACATGGACTCTTGACAAACATGATAGTAGCTTTCAATTTTATGGATGAGATGCCAAAAGAGATTAGTGTCCATGATAAGATTATGACCTGATTATGGAGCTGTGAAATGGTCACCACATTTTAGAAAACAAATCAATTAACTGAAGAAGGTACACAGGATACCCACAAACATGATTCCAGACTTGAGAGAGCTTTCCTATAAAGACTAGAGAAGCTAAAATTTCTCACATTATGAGAAAAGAGAGAAAGGCGAGACAATTATGATGTAC
The DNA here is from genome assembly GCA_018397915.1 of Birgus latro. Classification (NCBI taxonomy): domain Eukaryota; kingdom Metazoa; phylum Arthropoda; class Malacostraca; order Decapoda; family Coenobitidae; genus Birgus; species Birgus latro. Next base: position 27,251 of record JAGKTI010002852.1, read on the forward strand.
AAAGGTGCAAGAGATCTAGAATGACTGGACAGAAAGGATCTTTTTGCAATGTATGATGGAAAGAAGAGAGGGCATGAATACAAACTGAGGAAAAGCAGATGTCTCAGTGTTGTGAAAAAATTTATTTTCCCAAACAGAAGTACAGCAGTGACTGAGTTCAAAGGCCATCTTGGAACAAACAATTGATTGTAAGCTTCTGTGTCAGCACACCTTTGTTTTACAATGAATTGGTACATGATGAATCGCTTATATGATAAATGAAAGTCAGGACCCTTTTTTTGACATATGATCACATTTTCACCGATATGATCATTATAATTCAGTACAATGCCGCACTGGTAAATGTACAATCGCTCTTTTCACTTACATGATCGCTGACACAGAATCTATCTATCTATCTATCTATTGCCAGACGCCATAATCCCGTAAGGGGTGGCCATTTGACTCTTGAGTTATTTGTTTTACGGGGAGGGGCACTAACCCTCCACTAACCCACTTGTTGACACGTAGGGAGCATGTATGGTTTGGTTATATGGTTACCACCCAGCATTGTAAATGATTTCTTGGTTTACAGGAAACCATTTGGCTTGTCACTCAATGTAAAGCCACCTGTAAAGGAAAGAAAAGCAATAAGAAATGACAGGAAAGATGGGAGAAATAGGAAGAGAGGAGGGCAGGCTCAGAAAGAGAATCATAAAGGCTAAGGAAGAAGTAGGCAGCACTACATCAAGTGAGTGGATGATGGTCGCCACCACCTACCACACACTGACACAGAAGCTTACAATCAATTGTTTGATCCAAGATGGCCTTTGAACTCAGTCTCTATTGGGTGTGTTAGTGTCAGTGATGGAACAGTAGTGCAGTGTTGGAGTTCAAGCAGCAAGTGAAGTGAAACAATTACCAGTATATGTCAGTTAGAAACTACCTTAATTTTTAGGCTTATTTTTGGCAGTAAACAGCAGGTGATGCCCAGTGAAGTGAAATAACCACTTCTTCATGTGAGCTGGAAACTTGTTTTTAAACTCTGCTGGGTTGTGACTCTTGGCCAAAAATGTATTCTCACTGAACCATTGACATAACTGACTCGATATACAATAAACCATTATGCTGCTGGGTGGTGACTCTTGGCCAAAAATGTATTCTCACTGAACCATTGACATAATTGACTCGATATACAATAAACCATTATTCGATGGTTATTATCAAACAGGTGATTTGTTTGTGGCCACCCCGTTCGGGATTGAGGCGTCTGGCAATAGATAGATAGATATATCCTCATTGTAAAAGTAGGGCATGCTGTATGGATAAATGAAATGGCTTGGAAGAGGTGGTGGTACAGGCAAAGAACATCCATGTGAAAACTATACTGGATAAAAGTAGATATGGAGGAAGGACAATAAGAGCTTAGCTTAAATTATGTACACAACAACTAGGTAAATACACATGCATGCACATACAGGTATGCATGCATGTGCATATACATGAACACACACACACACACACACACACACACACACACACACAGTAATAAAGGATAGGGCATCTGGATGGAGGGAAGTAACAAGTGGTGTCCCACAGGGCTCGGTGTTGGCACCAGTAATGTTCTTGATTTATGTAAATGATATGGTAGATGGAGTGAACAGCTACGCAAGCCTGTTTGCTGATGATGCAAAGATCTTGAGAAAGGTAGAGGTTGAAGAGGACTGTAAAATGCTACAGGAGGATCTGGATAGGATACATGATTGGAGTTGGATGTGGGAAATGAAATTCAACGCAAAAAAATGTAAAATATTAGAAATGGGTAAAAGTACCAAGGGGCCATCATTGAATTATTTGATGGGTAATGAACCAATTAGAAAAGCGAGAGAAGAGAAAGATTTGGGAGTGCTGGTCCAGGATAGTTTGTCACCTGAAAAGCACATAAATAAGATAGTGAGAGAGACATATAAACTCTTGACCAATATAAGCGTGGCACTTCATTACATGGATGAGATGATGAAAAAATTGATAGTAGCCATGATCCGGCCCAGGTTAGAATATGCAGCAGTAGTGTGGTCCCCACACAAAAAGAAAGATATAACCAAGATTGAGAGAATACAAAGAACAGCAACCAAGATGGTCCCCAGTCTGGCAGATCTATCATACAGTGAGAGGCTAGAAAGGCTGGATTTGCCATCCTTAGAGGAAAGGAGAGAGAGGGGCGACATGATTGCAGTGTTCAGGACCATGATAGGAGTAGAAAAAATTGACAGAAAATCTGTTTGTGTGGGATGAGAGAGCAACAAGAGGACACGGAATGAAACTAAAGAAGCCAAGCTGCTCAAAGGACATCAAGAAATATAGTTTTCCTTATAGATGCATAGACCTGTGGAATAGCCTGGACAAAGAGATCGTCCAGTCTAAAAACTTAAACGAGTTTAAGACAAAATTTGACTTACTGAGAAACAGAGACGGGACCCCACGAGAGTAGCTCATTTCCTGTTTATCACAATTAGGTAAATACAATTAGGTAAATACACACACACACACACACACACACACACACACACACACACACACACACACACACACACACACACACACACATAAAGCCGCATATTGCTGCCGAAGAAGTTATTGCAAGGTCATGGAAACTGGCTAAGAAAGAGGAGTTTAAGAAAATTTGGATCAGGAAAGATATGAATGAGGCAGAAAGAGCCACAGCAAGCGAATTAAACAAAGAAGCTAATGAAGAAAAAATGCAATGAGAATAGAGCAGAAGAAGAAATTCTACTGAAGAGTTTTGGATCCAAAGCTGAGGAAGTGGTACAGGAATGAAGCCGGGGAGAAAGAATCGGCTTAAAAGAAGTAAGTAAAGGGTGGAAAATTTCATATACAAATGTTAATGGGTTCATATCTTCACTTGAAGAGATTAATGACCACATGAGGGTATATAAGCCAGACATTATGGGACTGATGCAGGCTAAACTGAATGACACACAGGATATCATAGGAACTGGTGAAGGACACTACAATGTATGGAACTGAAACTGACTTGGAAAGAGGGGAGGTGGGGAAAGACATGGCTGTGGACAAGGTTGAAAAAGATGAGGGTATGGAAGAGGTGCTGAAAATAGTGATCAAGAAAAGTAATGGGCGGAAAAGGGATCTTGCAGTGGCCTACGTACCACCCAAGACCAAAGCATGGACCAAGGGAGAATATGAAGAAATGCTTAGTGACATCAATGAATGCTTGGAAAGATGCATCAGTGGAAATAGTGACACAGTAGTGATGGGAGACTTTAACTGTAAGGAAGTTTGCTGGGAAGATTAGTAAAGAGAAGGTGAAGAAGAGTCATGGGGAAACAAAATGTTAAATATGGTAATGAGTAATGTCATGACACAATGGATCAGAGAGAATACAAGATTCAGAGGAAATGAAGAACCCTCTCGACTGGATCTACTGAAAAAAAAAAAAAATGGATATTATTGACGAGCTGATATACAACTGCCCATTAGAAAATGTGACCACATTGAGTACAGTATATAATAAATGATGAAAGAGACATTGTAAGATCAGGATCATACAGAAATGGACAATACAATTATGGTAAAGCTGATTTTGACAAGCCAAGAAAATACTTCACTGAAAATGACTTGGGAAATTTCAACAGGGCAGGAGGTATTGTACTCAAGAACAGTGGGATGAGTCTTAACGGATATGCAAGGATGGAGTTGAGAGATATGTACCGAAGATGAAGATCAAGAAGAGAAACAAGGAGTGGTTTAACAAGAGATGTGAAGAAGCAAGAATGAAGAGGGAAAAGGCTTGGAGGGGATGGAAAAGAAAGGGAGGAAACAATCTACAGGAAAAATATAAACTGGAAAGGAATGAATATAAATGGATTCGAAGAGGAGAAAAAAGAAATTACGAGAAGAGTGTAGCAGGCAAATGCAAGGATGAACCAAACCTCTTCTACAGATATGTAAATGTAAAATTTAAAAACAAGGAAGGGATATACAGACTGAAAGCAGATGGAGTCATATATGAGGATCCAGGCACACAGGCTGAAGTGATGAACAAATGTTTTCAAACCATTTTTACAAGAGAGAGTGACTTTACTGAAAACAACGATAAGCTTAAGGACTTAGTGCTGGACCAAATACTAGTAGATATACAAGAAATAGTGTAATTAATGGAAAAACAAGATGTTAGGAAAGCACAGCGACCACATGGATAATAAAAGAATATGGAGAGGAACTAGCAGGATGGATACATGACATTATTACGAGCTCACTAGCAAAAAGTGAAGTCCCTCAGGATTGGGAAAGAGTAAATGAAGTCCCCATATATAAGGAAGGGAACAAGGAAGAGCCACTGAATTATAGGCTGGTATTACTAACCAGTGTTGTTGCAAAAAATTTGTGAGATCACAGTGAAAGACTGATGGATCAAATATCTAGATGGAACTAATACAGTAACAGATCATCAATTTGGCTTTTACTCAAAAGTGATAGACGGTGCGCATGAGAGGGACGGATGGACTGATCGTGTCTTCTTGGACCTAAAGAAAGTGTTTGACAAGAACCACACAGATTTTTGTGGAAACTTGAACACACTGAAGGTCTAAAAGGAGCTTTACTTAAGTGGATGAAAGATTTTTTGGAGGATAGGGAGAAGAACAGTCGTTAAAGACCAGCAGTCGGAATGGTGTAAAGTAATTAGTAGTGTACCACAAAGGTCAGTTTGGGCACCAGTCATGTTCCTGGTTAATGTAAATGATATGGTAGAAGGAATAGACAGTTTTATAAGTCTATTTGCAGATAACATTAAGTTATTAAGGAAAGTGAAAAAAGAGAAAGACTGTAGGTAGCTGGAAATGGACCTTAATAAGATATATGAATGGAGTCACAGGTGGGAAATGCAGTTTAATGCAATGAAATGTAAAGTAGGTGGGGGTGCTCATCATCCACTCACTCAATGTAGTGCTGCTCTCAGGTGTCTGCCCTTTCCTCTCCTCCATCCTTCTTTCCTTCAATCCTCTTCTGTCTTTCCTTCCTTCATTCTTTCCTTGTCCTTCTGCCTACAGGTGACTTTACACTCCCTCTTCTGTCTTTCTTTCCTTCATTCTTTCCTCGTCCTTCTGCTGTGGGTGACTCTACACTAAGTGACAAGCCAAATGGTTTCCTGTACACCAGGAAACCATTTACTATGCTGGGTGGTAACCATATAACCAAATTTTTGCACCTGATGGTTTAGTAGGTAATTACGGCGCTCCAATCGGATTGAGCCGGTGAAGGTTTATATCCAAGGGGTGGTTGGGGTTTATTGCTCATGTAATGCCACTCAGGGATGAGTGAGGCTGGTCACTCTCATCTTAAATGTCAGGACCAACTTGCCTAGCCCCGGGCTCCTGTGCTACTCTGTGGGCCGACATAGGATTGGATAATGGATGGATGGATGAATGGAAATGTAAAGTAACGGAATTTGGAAAGAGTACAAAGAGTCAAACAGGAATGAATGGAATGGTAAAACTAAATAAGAGAAAGACTTAGGGGTACTGTTTTCAGACAACCTTTTGCCGGAAAATCACATAATCAAGATCACCTTAGTTACGTATAAACTTTTGAGAAACATACGAGTTTCATTTACTTATCTGGATGAAAAGATGATGAAAAAGTGACTGCATCAATTATTTGCCTGAGGCTGGACTATGCAGCAGTGGTATGATCACCATATAAAAAGATGGATATAAGAAGGATTAAAAGAATACAAAGAGCAGCAACAAAGATGGTACCTGGCTTGAGAGAATTACTGTACGAGGAAACTCTGTTTAGATCAAATCTCCCAACCCTAGGAAAAAGAAGGATAAGGGGAGATTTGATTAATGTGTACAGAGTATTCAATGGAATGGAAAAGCCTGATAGGGAGAACCTGTTTTTGTTGGACGAAAGAGAAACAAGAGGCCACGGAAAAAAGTTGAAAAGTACCACATGAAAGAGAGACATCAAGAAATACAGCGTCCCTTACAGAACTACAGAAGCATGGAATAACCTGGATAAAGAAGTGATAAATGCCAAGGATATGCATGATTTTAAACCAAGCTGGACGTTAGTAGTTCTGGAGGTGGGACAGTAGGAGCATAGATCCTTTCCCATAAATCACAACTAGGTAAATACAGACACACACACACACACACACATCTGATAATAATAATAAACGGTTTATTAATAATGCAGTCCTGGGACTGAAAATTTGTACAGGGGGGTGGATTATATACCTTATTCTAGGAGCTAAAACTACCTAAATCTAAGACTTAACATGTAACTACGGTCTACTGTACACTGTTTATGCCTCGGATGATGGTGGGGATGGCACTTCGTCTGTACCTATCCGTGCGTGGGGCTTTCAAGGGCACGAGTTTGTTCGTGTGCCTCGTTGTTCTAGTGGGGGGCGGCGCGTCAGGTGGGAGGAAGTGCCGGTGCCGCTGACTGCTCAGTAAGCCTCCACCGAATATGGTGAGTGCTTGCTGGTAAACCGTTTATTATTATTATTATTATTATTATTATTATCTGGTGAAAGGGAAATCGTGGGCTTCTCCGACGAAGATGTGGGAAATGGATGTACTAAACTGAATCAAACAAGAGTAGCAGGAGTAGAGAAAACGGCAGAAAGGAATGTCCATGAATTAAAAAGGTATGGGTAATAATTAGAGAGCTGCAGGAGCGGACCTTAGAACAGGAGAGAGAGAGCAAAGTCTTACAGAACAAACTGGAAAAAGTTTGCACACGCAGTGCGGAACAAAAAAGAGAAATCACGGAATTAAAAGTGAGTAATGAATCTACCACAAATGAAATAAAACAGCTCAAGAGGGAAAACAAGAGGTTGGAAGAAGAAAGGGACAGAATGAAAAGTAAATTGGATGAGTATAAATCAAAATCAAGGATGCAAGATGAACATATTAAGGAAATCAAGGAGCAACATAAGGGGTGGAAGAAACTTCAAGAGGAAAGGAATATAAATTTGAAAGAGATTATAGAACAACAAAGCAAGGAAAAGGTGGAAAAGGAAGTGGTTAGGGTACTAAAAAGTAAAGTAGAGAATCTTTAGTCAAGGATGTAGCAGATAAGAAAAAATGTGTAATAATTTCAGGGGTAAAACAAAAACGTATGACAATAAGATCTGAAAGAGAAAGAGAAGAATTGAGTAAAGCTAAAGAAATAATATCAGTAGTCATGGAGGGTAACAACAAAGCCCAAGAAGAGACTGAAGAAGTGTTTGGGTAAGGTAAGTACGAGGAAGGAGGGGCGAGGCCATTGAAGGTGAAGTTCAAGTCTCAGGTAATAGTAAATGAAATCATGAATAGGACATGGAAATTAGAAGACAAACAGGGGTTCAAAAATGTTTGGATAAGGAGAGATGCAAATGAGGAAGAAAGAGCTAAAATAAAGACGTTAGTAAAGGAAGCTAAGGCAAAAAACAAACAGAGAACGGAGGAGGAGAAGACAGTGTTTTACTGGAGAGTTATGGACCAGAAAATGAGGAAGTGGTAATGACGGAGAGGAGGAGAGAAGAGGGTATAAGCAATAATGAAAAATGTTTGAAAGTGGCGTACACTAATGCTGATGGACTAATATCGGCAATGTTAGAAATCAATGATTTCTTGAGGATACATGAACCTGATGTTATGTGCTTTGTAGAGACTAAGTTAAGTGAGAATATTGATATCCATATGGGAGATGGCAAATACAAATTGTGAAGAAGAGACAGAAAAGATAAAATGGGAGGAGGATTGATGATAGCAGTGAAGAACAACTTAAGTGTAGATACTGTGGAAATGGGAGAGGGTAGGGCTGAAATTAGAAACTGGAGAGAACTGTAAGAGAGATATAGTGGTAGCATATGTTTCCCCTCAGACAAGGGCATGGATTGATGATGAATACCAGGAGATGTTGTCAGACATGGTTAGTTATCCACAGAAAGTGATTGAGAAAAGCAACAATATAATTCTAATGGGTGATTTTATTTGTAAAGAGGTGAACTGGGAGGAATGGGACTCAGGAGGCGGCGAAGATTCATGGGGCACTATACTGTTAAACATTATAATGAATAATGTAATGATGCAGTGGGTCAAAGATGAGACATGATTCTGAGGTGATGACACACCAGCAAGATTAGATTTGCTGCTAACCAGAGAACCTGACACCAGCAAGATTAGATTTGCTGCTAACCAGAGAACCTGACATAACTGAATCTTTGATTGGTGATGAGCAGTGTGGCTTTAGGAGAGGGAGGGGATGTGTGGATCAGGTGTTTGCTGTGAGACAGGTGTGTGAAAAGTATTTAGCGAAAGGTAAGGATGTGTTTTGGGCATTCATGGATTTAGAGAAAGCATATGATAGAAATGATAGGGAGGCTTTGTGGAATGTTTTAAGATTGAATGGACTTGATGGCAGGTTACTAAAAGGAGTGAAAAGTTTTTTATGTAAATAGTAGAGCGTGTGTAAGAGTGGGAAATACTGTGAGTGATTGGTTTCCCGTGAGAGTGGGGCTGCGGCAGGGATGTGTGATGTCGCCTTGGTTGTTTAATATTTATATGGATGGTGTTGTAAAGGAGGTGAATGCAAGAGTGTTAGATGGAGGACTGAGTCTGGTGAATGATGGCAGAGAGTGGAATCTGAAGAAGCTGCTGTTTGCGGATGATACTGCACTGGTGGCTGATTCAGAGGAGAGATTGAGACAGTTGGTAGAGGAGTTTGGAAGGGTGTGTGAAAGGAGGAAACTGAAAATAAATGAGAATAAGAGTAAAGTGATGAAGTGTACGAGGTTGATAGATGGTAGGAGGATGAATATAGTTTTGAATGGTGAGTTGCTTGAGGAGGTTGAGTGTTTTAAGTATTTAGGGTCACATGTTGCTACGGATGGAAGAATAGATGCAGAAGTGAAGTTTAGAATGAATGAAGTTGGAAAGGTGCTGGGAGGAATGAAAAAAGTGTTTGGATGTCATTCACTCAGAATGGATGTAAAGAGAAGGCTGTATGAGGGTGTTGTGGTACCAACTGCATTATATGGGGCTGAAACATGGAATATGGGTGTAGCAGAGAGGAAAAGTTTGAATGTAATGGAGATGAGGTGTCTGAGGAGTATGTGTGCAGTGACGCGTATGGATCGAGTGAGGAATGATGAAGTGCGAAGGAGAACTGGAATTGTTCGGGAGATAGCTGATCGAGTTGAACAGAGGGTGTTGCGATGGTTTGGGCATATGGAGAGAATGGATAATGAGTGATTGGTGAAAAAGATAACTAGATCTGATGTGAGAGGTGTAAGGCTGAGAGGAAGACCACAAATAGGATGGATGGACAGTGTGAGGAGAGCGTTGGATGCGAGAGGGTTGTCTGTTGAGCAAGGAAGAGTGGCTGTGCGTGATAGAAATGAATGGAGAGAAATTGTGAATGAATAAATGATGATGCAGCCCTGAGGGGATATTCTCTTGCTTTTTGTCTGATCAGCTGATCAGGTCAGGTGCAGGTAAGGGGCTGGATCCATTATGATGTGACAGGGGTAAACCAGCTTTGCTGTCAGGCCCTGCTGCGGATGTCACTGACTGCACTGTGTAGTTGACCCTCGAGCGGTGTGGTGCAGTGAGGATCTGTCCCTTCTCCCCTTTGGAGCTAAGATGCGAATGAATGTGTATGAGTGGATGAGTAAATTGGTAGTGTGTTGACCTGTCTCGGCTACCTCCCTTTACTTGGGGGAAGCAGCCTAGGTATATGGATGGATGGATGGTGTCCTGTAGCAAAAAGTGATCATGTGCTCATGAGTTCCAGATGATAATAGGGAATATGGTGCCAAGAGACAAGCTTTATAGGAAGGGAAGATATAACTTTGGGAAAGCAAACTTTACAGAATTGAGGAAATTTTTTGAAAACAGAGATTGAAGAAAATTCAGAGAAACAAGAGAGATTCAGAGGAAGTGGGATATATTTCTAGACCTCTATAAACTGAGAGTGGAAAAATATGTTCCAAGAGCAAGTGGGAAAGAAAACAGGAAAAACGAGTGGTTTAATAGAAGGTGTATGACAGCAAAAAAGGAGAGGGATATGGCGTGGAACAAATGGAGAAAGAGAGTTAATAACAGAACAAAGGAGGAATATAAAAGAACTAGAAATGAATATACAAGAATTTGTAGAGAGGAAGATAGAACTTTGAAAAAGGAATAATCGACAAATGTAAGGATGAACCCAAATTGTTTTATAAATTTGTCAATGGCAAATGTAAACAAAAGGAAAGAATCACCAACCTGAAAGTAAAAGGAGGGGTCTATAAAGATGCAGCAATGCAAGCTGAAATAATGAACAAATATTTCCAATCGGTTTTTACTAATGAAAGGGGGATTGTGGAGGAGAAGGGAGTGACTAGGAGTGTAGTGATAAAAGATATAAAAGTGGAAGTGCAGGAACTGTAAAAATTACTGGAAACTCAAGATGTAAGGAAAGCCCCAGGACTGGATGGAATTTCTAATTGGGTACTGAGGGAATGCAGACAACAACTGGCAGATAAGATTCACAGTTTAATTGTGTGTTCGCTGGAAGAAGGGAAAGTGCCTCAGGAATGGAAGAGAGCAGATGTGGTACCAATTTACAAGGGAGGAAACAAGGAGGAACCCCTGAACTATAGACCACAGTTCCTAACCAGCATGGTTGCAAAATTGTGTGAGAGGATTTTGAAAGACAGATGGATAAAATATCTGGAAGAGATGACTATTTTGACTGAAAGTCAATTTGGATTCAGAAGTGGAAGGTCATGTGTTTCCAACTTATTGAGCTTTTACTCAAGAGCGATTGATATGCTACAGGAGAGAGACAGTTGGGTGGATTGTGTGTATTTAGATTTGGAGAAGGCCTTTGACAAGGTACCCAAAATGAGACTAATATGGAAATTAGAGCATATAGGAGGACTGAAGGGAAACCTCCTGAAATGGATGAGATACTTTTTGAGAGACAGACAAATGAGGATAGCAATAAAGAATAGGACGTCTGATGGAGAGATGTAACAAGTGGTGTCCCACAGGGCTCAGTGTTGGCGCCAGTAATGTTCCTGATTTACGTAAATGATATGGTAGATGGAGTGAACAGTTATGCAAGTCTGTTTGCTGATGATGCAAAGATCTTGAGGAAGATAGAGGTTGAAGAGGAATCTAAAATGCTGCAGGGGGATCTGGACATAATTGGGGCTGGATGTGGGAAATCAAATTCAACGCAAAAAAAATGTAAAATACTGGAAATGGGTAAAAGCACCAAGAGGCCATCACTGAACTATTACATGGGTAATCAACCAATCACAAAAGTGAGAGAAGAGAAAGATTTAGGAGTGCTGGTCCAGCAAAGTTTGTCATCTGAAAAACACATTAACAAGATAGTTAGAGAGACATACAAACTCTTGGCCAACATAAGAGTAGCATTTCATTACATGAATGAAGAGATGATGAAAAAATTGATATTGGCCATGATCCACCCCAGGTTAGAATATGCAGCAGTAGTGTGGTCCCCACACAAAAAGAAAGATATAAACAAGATTGAGAGAATACAAAGAACAGCAACTAAGATGGTCCCCAGTCTGGCAGATCTGTCATACAGTGAGAGGCTAGAGAGGCTGGTTTTGCCTTCCTTAGAGGAAAGGAAAGAGAGGGGTGACATGATTGCAGTGTTCAGGACCATGATAGGAGTAGATAAAATTGATAGAGAAAATCTGTTTGTATGGGATAAGAGAGCAACAAGAGGACACGGACTGAAACTGAAGAGGCCACGCTGCTTGAAGGACATAAAAAAATATAGTTTTCCGTATACATGCATAGACCTGTGGAACAGACTGGACAAAGAGATCATCCAGTCAAAAATCTTAAACGAGTTTAAAGCAAAATTTGACTTACTGAGAAAAAGAGACGGAACCCCATGAGCATAGCTCATTTCCTGTATATCACAATTAGATAAATACACACACACAAACACACACACACACACACACACATTACAAACTGGGGAGAAAAGACAGAAAAGAAAAAATGGGAGGAGGAATGATGATAACAGAGAAGAACAACATAAATATAGATACTGTGGAAATGGGAGAGGGTAGGAATGAAGTGATAAGTATGAAATTAGAAACTGGAGAGAATGGTAAGAGAGATATGGAAGTAGTATATGTTCCCCCTAAGACAAGAGGATGGAATGACGATGAATACCAGATGCTGTCAGACATGGTTAGTTATGTACAGAAAGTGACTGAGAAAAGCAACAATATAATCCTAAAGAGTGATTTTAATTGTAAAGAGGTGAACTGGGAGGAACGGGACTCAGAAGGCAGTGAAGATTCACAGGGCACTATACTGTTAAATATCACAATGAATGATGTAATGACCCAGTGGGTCAACGAAGAGACACTATTCCGAGGTGATGACATGCCAGCAAGCTTTGATTTACTGCTAACCAGAGAACCTGACGTAACTGAATCTTGAAATATCTGTCCTATAGCAAAAAGTGATCATGTGCTCATTGAATTCCAGATGATAATAGGGAATGTGGTGCCAAGAGATGAGATTTGTAGGAAATGTGGTGCCAAGAGATGAGATTTGTAGGCAAGGAAGATACAACTTTGGGAAAGCAAACTTTATGGAATTAAGAAAATTTATCGAAAATCCGGATTGGAGAAAATTCAGAGAAATAAAAGAGATACAGAGGAAGTGGGATAGCTTCCAAGACCTCTGTAATTTGGGAGTGGAAAAATATGTGCCAGGAGCAAGAGGGAAAGAAAACAGGAAAAAGGAGTGGTTTAATAAAAGGGGTATGATAGCAAAAAAAAGAGAGAGTCATGGCATGGAACAAATAGAGAAAGAGAGGTAATAACAGAACAAAGGAAGAATATAAAAGAACTAGAAATGAACATACAAGAATACGTAGGGAGGAAGAAAGGAACTTTGAAAACGGTATTATTGACAAATGTAAGGATGAACCCAAATTGTTTTATAGATCTGTCAATGGCAAATTTAAACAAAAGGAAGGAATCACCAAACTGAAGGTGTCTATAAAGATGCGGCAATACAAGATGAAATAATGAACAAATGTTTCCAATCGGTTTTCACTAAAGAAAGGGAGTTTGTGGAAGGGGAGGAAGTGACAAGAAATGTAGTGATAAAGATATAAAAGTGGAAGTGCAGGAAGTGTATAAATTACTGGAAACTCAAGATGTAAGGAAAACCCCAGGACTGGATGGAATCTCTAACTGGGTACTGAAGGAATGCAGAGAACAAGTGGCGGATAAGATTCACAGTTTAATTGTGTGTTCTCCGGAAGAGGGGAAAGTGCATTGGGAATGAAAGAGGGCGTATGTGGTATCAATTTATAAGAGAAGAAACAAGGAAGAACCCCTGAATTATACACCAGTGTCCCTAACCAGCATGGTTGCAAAATTGTGTGAGAGAATCCTGAAAGATAAATGGATAAAATATCTGGAAGAGATGAATATTTTGACTGAAAGTCAGTTTGCATTCAGAAGTGGAAGTTTATGTGTTTCCAACATGTTGAGCTTTTACTCAAAAGCGATTGACATGCTACAGGAGAGAAACGGTTCGGTGGATTGTGTGTATTTAGATTTGAAGAAGGCCTTTAACAAGGTACCCCATAAGAGACTAATATGGAAATTTGAGCATATAGGAGGACTGAAGGGAAACCTGAAATGGATGAGATACTTTTTGAGAGACAGACAAATGAGGACAGTAGTAAAGGACAGGATGTCTGGATGGAGGGAAGTAACAAGTGGTGTCCCACAGGGCTCGGTGTTGGCGCCAGTAATGTTCCTGATTTACGTAAATTATATGGTAGATGGAGTGAACAGTTATGCAAGTCTGTTTGCTGATGATGCAAAGATCTTGAGGAAAGTATAAGATGTGGAAGACTGTAAAATGCTGCAGAAGGATCTGGATAGGATACTGTACATGATTGGAGCTGGATGTGGGAAATGATATTGAACACAAAAAAATGTAAAATATTGCAAAATGGGTAAAAGTACCAAGAGGCCATCAATGAATTATTTGATGGGTAATGAACCAATCATAAAAGCGAGAGAAGAGAAAGATTTGGGAATGCTGGTCCAGAATAGTTTGTCATCTGAAAAATACATTAACAAGATAGTTAGAGAGACGTATAAGCTCTTGACCAACATAAGAGAAGCATTTCATTACATGGACGAAGAGATGATGAAAAAACTGATATTGGCCATGATCCGCCCCAGGTTAGAATATGCAGCAGTAGTGTGGTCCCCACACAAAATGAAAGATATAAACAAGATTGAAAGAATACAAAGAACAGTCTGGCAGATCTGTCGTACAGAGAGAGGCTGGAGAGGCTGGATTTGCCTTCCTGTGAGGAAAGGAGAGAGAGAAGGGTGACATGATTGCCGTGTTCAGGGCCAGGATGCGATTTGATAAAACTGACAAAGAAGATCTGTTTGTATGGGATATGAGAGTAACAAGAGGACATGGAATGAAACTGAAGAAGACAAGCCGTTTGAAGGATATCAAGAAATATAGTTTTCCTTACAGATGCGCTGACCTGTGGAACAGCCTGGATAATGAGGTGGTAAAGGCAAAAATCATTCATATGTTTAACACCAGACTAGACAAATGCAGATATGGAGACAGTACAAATCGAGCTTAGCTGTATACTACAAATTGGTAAATACAAATAGGTAAATACACACACACACACACACACACACACACACACACACACACACACACACACATACACACAAGAACACACACATAAACATACACACACAGCAGCAGCCACAGCGAGACGACGTGTCTCAAACCACCTCTCAACAAACCCAAAGTAGTTTTCAGGAACTGTCCTGTCTCCAGTCTTGTTCAAAATTTGAAGTATTGCAAGTTATTATAGTCTACCAAAAATGTAAAGAACTATTGTCATTAAGTATACATGAATGTTTTATAGGAATTTTGGGAACAGCTGTTCAGTTTAGTACTGCAACCGATCTTAAACATGGCCGTCAAAGTAAACATTGGGGAACTGGAATTTCCAGGATTTGACAGTGAAGCAAATGTAATGGATCTGGTTAAAATGTTGATTATGAGAATTAGTGAAGTAGAAAAGAAAGTGGAAGATCTAGTATCAAGAAACATGCCTGAAAATACCGAAAATACTATACAGAGTTTGATACAGGACTATGAGACAGCGAACCAGGAGATCGAGAATTTGAAACGAGAAAATATTGAATTAAGGAGAAAACTAGAAGAGAGCAGTAACAAAACAGAGAAGGTAAGTAGTGTGTTAGAAGAGCAAAAGCCACGTGGGCACATGTGGAAGAAGAACAGAAAGGAGTGGTCAGTTTAAGGGAAATTATTCAGGAAGAAAGGAAAATGAACAAGAAAAAAATTGAAGAAAATGTAGTGAAAATATTGAAGAAAAAAGAGAAAAAAGTGAAAGAAACAGTAGAAAGGAACAGATGTGTGATAATATTTGGAAACAGGGAGGAGGAAGAAAAAGTTAGGTCTGTGAGACTCGAGAGAGATTCAAATCAGGCGAGGCAAATATTGGACAAGATCGATCCTGAAGGAAACAAGTGGGAAAAAGAAACTGAGGAAGTAAGGAGGATAGAGCCATATAAGAAAGGGGAAGCAAGACCAATTAGAGTTAAGATGTCTTCAGAAGGTGTAGTAAATGACATACTTGAGGTGACCTGGAAACTGAGTAAAGAGGCAGGGATGGAAAATATTATAGTAAGAAAAGACGAATGAAAAAGAAAGAGAAGTTTTAAAATCTTTGAAGGACCAAGTAAAGGAAAAAAATGACAGGAGGACAGAGGAAGAACGTAAAACTTTTTTTTGGAGAGTGATGGATATGAAAGCAAGGAAGTGATATGTGAAGAACTAGAAGTGAAGGAAACAAAGGGGATGGATATGAATATGAAAAAGAGAAGAACAAGTAAAGATAAAAACAGTGTAGCAAATCTGAGTATCATGTACAGTAATGTAGATGGGTTAATATCTAAGAAAGGCGAAATTGGAGATTACTTAAATGAAAATAAACCTGAAATTGTTTGCTTAGTAGAGACTAAATTGCCCCAGATCTCGATACAAAATTATTTGGCTGGAACAATTATAAGATTTGGAGGAAGGACAGAGAAGGTAAATTTGGGGGAGGTATAGTGATATTAACCCGTAATGACCTAAGAGTAAAGAATATAGAAATTGAAAATACCAAGGCTGAACTTCTGGGAGTTGTAATAGAGGACAGTTATGGAGAAAAAATGGATGTAATAGTTTTTTATATGCCCCCCAAAACTAGCGCATGGACAAAGGAAGATTACGAACAGTTAATGAAAGAAACCATTATTAGGCTAAAAATGTTAATTGAATGAAGAAATAGAATAATATTAATGGGAGATTTTAACTGTAGAGAAGTTGATTAGGAAAGTATGGATGCTGGGAACATTGTGGAATCATGGGGAAATAAATTAATGGAACTGATGATGGAAAACATGTTAACCCAGTTGATCAAAGAAAACATAAGAATTAGGGGTGACGATGAACCATCCAGGGTCGACCTAGTATTCACAAAGACCCCAAATGATGTGAGAAACATAACCTATCATTGCCCCTTTGGTAAAAGTGATCATCCGGTAATTGAGATGGACGTGGTAGGAGTGAGGGAAGGAGAAAGAGATGAAAAACACAGAGAAAATAGATACAATTATAGGAAGGCAGACTTTGCTTCCCTGGGGAACTTTTTCCAAAACGTAGAATGGAGTAAAATGAATATGATCACAAACGTTGATGAGAAATATGAGTTTTTGACCTAAGTATATAAAACAGGAGTTACTAAGTATGTCCCAAAATTTTCTACAGCTATGGAAAGGAAGAAAGAATGGTTTAACAACAGATGTAGGAAGGCACGAGAGGCAAGAAAATCTATCTATCTATCTATTGCCAGACGCCTCAATCCTGAACGGGGTGGCCACAAACAAATCGCCTCCATGTCACTCTGTCCCCTGCCATTTCACTACCACGCCCCCAACTCACACCCCCCTCTCTCATATACCTCTCCACTCCATCCCTCCATCTCATCCTCGGCCTCCCCCTCCCTCTCGCCCCCTCCACCTCACTCACATACACTCTCCTCGTCAATCTTTCACTCTCAAGAAAAAATGCATGAAATAAAGTGAGAAGAAGGTACTGTATAGTGAAAGGGCTTGGGAGTACAAGCAGGTTAGAAATGAATATGTAAGGGTGGGGAGAGAAGAGGAAAGGAAATACGAAAAAGATATTGTATCTAACTGTAAAAAAGAGCTGAAACTATTTTATAGGTTTGTAAATGGCAAAATGAAAGTTAAGGACAGTATAATACGACTGAGAGATGGAGATGAAACATACGAAAGAGAGGAAGACTTGTGTGAAATAATGAACAACAAGCTGCAGTCAGTTTATGTATTGGAAGACGAATTTAGGGAGCCTGAAATGGAACCCAGGCTAATAAGAATGGCCGAAATTACAGTTGACATGAATGAGGTGCTACAGGTGATGAAGGATTTGGATGTGAGAAAAGCAATGGGACTACATGGTGTGGCTGGATGGATCCTGAAGGAATCTGCTGACCAGTTAGTGTGGCCAGTTTATGTCACCAAGACCTCGCTTGAAAATGGACAGTTACCTAAAGACTGGAAAAGAGCAAGTATTGTGCCAATCTTTAAGGGAGGAGAAAGGGAGGATCCACTTAATTATAGACCTGTGTCACTAGTATTGTTTGTAAAATCTGTGAGAAAGTTATTAGAAAAAGATGGATAAAGTATCTAGAAGAAAATGAAGTGATAACACCAAGACAGTTTGGTTTTAGGGAAGGAAGATCATATGCTACTAACCTATTAAGTTTCTACAGTAGGGTAACAGATGTCGTACAGGAGAGAGAGGGATGGGCGGACTGTGTCTATCTGGATCTTAAGAAAGCATTTGAAAGGGTCCCCTATAGGAGACAATTGTGGAAGTTGAGGACCTTTGGAGGGGTGCATGGGAAACTATTAAAGTGGATGAGAGATTATTTGATAGGAATTTGACACCCATGTGAACGAGATTAGCAAAAAGGTCACAGGGGCCTTAATGTATATTAACAGAATAAAAAACAGTTTTGATAGTTCAACTCGGTTAGTCATTGTTCAGTCACTTGTACTAAGCCTTCTAAACTACTGTAATACAATATGGGGTACTACAAACAACACTCTGCTCATAAACGTCCAAAAGCTACAAAATTTTGCTGCTAAAATAGTAGATGGGCAAGCTAGAAAATATAATCATGTCACCCCTATCTTAAAGGAACTAAAGTGGTTAAACATTCCTAATAGAATAACCTTTAATGTAGCTGTCAAAGTTTTCAAACAACTACACAGTCAATATCCAGATTATCTTCTATCTCTCCCTACTGTAAATCGTGTAACTCAAAGTACTACCAGACAAAATAACCTGTATGTGCCCAAAGTAAACTCTGACACTGGTGCCAGATCCATCTCTGTAAAGGGACCTAAGATATGAAACCAACTGCCATTACATATCAAAGAAGCCAGTAGTATATATTCATTCAAAGCAAAACTAAAGGAATTCCTTCTGACTTAGGCACATCAATTTTATGTAGACCATTGTACACTATTGCATATACCCTTGTCAGTACCATGTAAGAAGAATAACCACTCTTGTGGAAATAAACTTTATTATTATTATTATTATTATTATTATTATGAGAACAGTAATAAGAGACAAGGTTTCACAATGGAGAAATGTGACTAGTGGAGTACCCCAGGGCTCTGTCCTGGCCCCAGTAATGTTTCTGATATATGTAAATGATTTGCCAGAGGGTTTGAATAGTTACATGAGTATGTTTGCAGATGATGCTAAAATTATGAAACATATTAAATGTATTGATAGTTATAAAGAACTGCAAGAGGACTTGGACAAACTACACAGCTGGAGCCAGACTTGGAAAATGGACTTTAATGCCAAGAAGTGTCATGTATTAGAAATGGGTATAAGTGAAAGAAGACCACACTGGACATATAAAATGGGCAATGAGATGATTAGTAAAAGAAAGGATGAGAAAGACTTGGGAGTGATTATTCGGGATGACTTGTCACCAGAAAAGCATATAAACAAAATTATTGGGGGAACTTATGGATTACTGACCAACATGAGAGTGGCTTTTAATTATATGGATGAGGAAATGTTGAGGAAGCTGATAGTGACCATGATAAGACCAAGACTAGAGTATGCGGCGATGGTATGGTCGCCTCATTTGAAGAAGCATATTGATAAACCAGAGAGGGTTCAATGGATGGCAACGAAGATGATACCACGTTTAAGGGAACTCACCTATGAGGAGAGATTGGAAAAACTGAAGTTACCAACACTGCACGAGAGAAGGGAAAGAGGTGACTTGATCACGATACTTAGAAATGAAAGAGAATTGGAAAGGGTGGATAGAGAGGATCTTTTTGTGTTGGATGATGGAAGAACAAGAGGTCATGGATTCAAGTTGAGAAAAAGTAGATGTCTTAAAGATCTCAAAAGGTTCAGTTTCCCGAACAGAAGTATAAGTATTTGGAATCACTTAGACGAAGAGGTGGTGCAGGCGAAAAACATTCATGTATTTAAAACTAGATTAGATGAATGTAGATATGGAGACAGGACAACACGAGCTTAGCTCAATTCCTGTATACTACAAATAGGTAAATACATACATACACACACACACACACACACACACACACACACAGAGGAAAAGAGAGAGAGGGGTGACATGACTGCAGTGTTCAGGACCATGATAGGAGTAGATAAAATTGACAGAGAAAATCTGTTTGTGTGGGATGAGAGAGCAACAAGAGGACATGGAATGAAACTAAAGAAGCCAAGCTGCTCGAAGGACATCAAGAAATATAGTTTTCCGTATAGATGTATAGACCTGTGGAATAGCCTGGACAAAGAGATCGTCCAGTCTAAAAACCTAAATGAGTTTAAGGCAAAATTTGACTTATTGAGAAACAGAGACGGGACCCCATGAGCGTAGCTCATTTCCTGTATATCACAATTAGGTAAATACACACAAATGATATCCAAAACATAAGGTACTGTTGTCCCCTAGGTAAAAGTGATCATATACTAACTGAACTTTGGAGTTATAAACAGGTATGAAGATGAAAAAAAACTGCATAAAGAAAATAGGTATAATTATAGCATAGTTGTATTTAATTATTTGAGAAAATATTTCTGGGAATATGACTGAAGAGTCTAATGAAGCAAATGATGAGGAAAATTAATACTTTCAATTTAAGGAAGCATAGATTAAGGGGGTTAGTAAATATATTCCCAAATGTGGAGCTAGATTCGAGAAAGACAAGGAGTTGCTTAATGACAGACATATGGCAATGGAACACAGGGACAAAGCTTGGAATATGGTAACGAAATCTAAGAGTAAATCTGCAAAAGAGAGAGAGAGAGAGAGAGAGAGAGAGAGAGAGAGAGAGAGAGAGAGAGAGAGAGAGAGAGAGAGAGAGAGAGAGAGAGATAGAGAGAGAGAGAGAGAGAGAGAGAGAGAGAGAGAGAGAGAGAGAGACAGAGAGAGAGAGAGAGA
>JAGKTI010002852.1:48026-62669 GCA_018397915.1 Birgus latro
GAAAGAGAGAGAGAGAGAGAGAGAGAGAGAGAGAGAGAGACTTTTTAAAAAATTATTATGTAAGAATTAGAAGAGGAGAAGCAGTTAAAAATAAACAGAACATAGACGATAAGTGTGGAAGTGATCCAAAATTGTTTTACAGGTATGAAAACAATAAAATGAAACTCTTTTTCCCTATCAATAGCCCAATGCCCTAATCCCACAAAGGGTGGCTGCAGACAAAATGCCTCCAAGTTGCTCTGTCACCCACCATTTGACTGCCCTCCCCCAACTCACTCCCTCCTCCCTCATATACCTCACAACTCCATCCCTCCACCTCGTCCTCGGTCTCCCTTTCTTCCTCCCTCCCTCCACTTCACACACATACACCCTCTTAGTCAGTCTTTCATTCTCCATTCTCTCTGCATGTCCAAACCACCTCAGTGTATTTCTAATTTTCTCAATCACATCCACATCCATCCCACAACGTTCTTGAACTTCTTCATTCGTCAACATATCCCTCCATGTCACTCCACATGCTCCTCTCGGGTAACTAATTTCCACTGCTCTCACTCTTGACTTTCTCCCCTCCAGCAAGGTCCACACCTCACTTCCATATGTCAGGGTAAGGTTCACAATGCTATCATGCAGTGACTTCTCTACTTCCATGCTCACCTCCCAATTTCTCATCACTGCTTTCAGTGAACCAACAACCTTCCTTTCCTGCTGTAACCTTTCAAGCACTTCATCCCCAAAGCTTCCATCCTTACTCATCATACTACCCAGGTACTTGAATGCACTCCAATTCTCCATATCCTCACCATCCAACCTCACTGTGCATTCTGTGACTTCATTCCTCTCAAACACCATAACTCTACTCTTGTTCACATTGACTTTCGGATTCCTCTTCTTACACACTGTCCCAAACTCAAACACCAAACCTTGCAACTGCCATTCATCTTCACTCAACAATACTGCATCATCAGCAAAACAGCAACACCAGAATCTTCCACACCTCACCATCATTCACTAGAGCCACTCCCACATCCACTGCCCTACCTTGCACCTCCTTTACAACCCCAACCATGAATATATTAACTTGTCACGTCCCGACCGATTTCCAACATCCGATACCCCCCATTCCCAAGCATTTTCAGAACATTTTTTTTTTTTGGCTCAAACCTTCGCTTTTGGTGAGAAACATCGAAAATTCATAGAGAAATCATCCTCCTGTGGCTATAAATGGTGCTGCAGGTGATGAGCCAGCCTTACGTTTTCCCTCTATCTCAGGGTACCTGGCTAAAGAAAACGAACTATGGCAGGGTTAACTAACTCAAGCCACTTAAAATTACGTATTTATTTATTTATTTGGTACGAATTTATGTGTAGTACAAGACTATATTGGTTTTCACACATTTATATAGGCAATAGAAGCATTGTTCAGTCACCAAACACATCCACATATGGCAACTTCCTTTGCGACACTACCACCTCATCACTTCAGTTTGTTTCTTGCTCTAGTTTCTTTATTTCTTTGTCCTCCACCTCAGGAATCACTATCACCATGAATTTCGTCGTTGGAGAGACCGTGGGGCAACATGTCTTTACTGGCCAAGTCACTGCTAACAGGTGAATTGCAGAGTGTGGGTGGGAGGGGGGAGGGGGAGGGGGGGTCAGGTGGGGCCAGGCAGTATCCCCACTTGACAGCAGATAGAGGAAGGTCTCTCACATATGCCTAACAAAAATCACCCATGAAACTTGAAAATTGTGCAAATTATGACCCTTGCAATTGCACGACGTACCAATACGTCGATGGGTGTAGCTGTGACAAAACATTGCGATGTACCCATACGTCGATGGGACGCCTCGGGTTAAACAGCCATGGAGACATCACACAACCTTGTTTCAGTCCCACATTTAGATAAAAAAACTCACTCAGCTCACCATCCACTCGCACCGTAGCCTCAGCTCCCTCGTACATACTCTTCACAGCACTCAACAACTTCCCATCCACTCCATATATTCTTAATACCATTCACATACCTTGCCTATCTACTCTGTCACATGCTTTCTCCAAGTCCATGAAGGCAGCACACACTTTCTTTCCCTTCTCTAGATACTTCTCCACTGAACATCTTATAACAAATATCTGACCTACACACCCTATTCCTTTCCTAAATCCCCCTTGTTCTTCATCAACTAGCTCCTCTGTTATATGCCCGACCCTGTTAATAAGTATTCTACCATATATTTTTCCAATCACACTAAAAAGGCAAATACCCCTATGGTTACCATATACTCTCTCTCCCCTTTTCCCTTGTACAAAGGAACAATTATACCTGATTTCCAATCCTCCGGAACCCTTCCCTCTTCCCAGGCCAATCTACACAACTTCCATATCCACTCCACAACAATCTCTCCCCCATACTTCAGCATTTCCCCACACACTTCATCAATTCCTGGGGCCTCTCCCACCTTGATCATCTTCATTGCTTCAACTACTTCTGCCCTACTGATCTCTACCTTCCTCTTCTCATTTCTTCTTCTCCCAGCCATTTTCCAACCACTTATACTCGCACTGCTCCCAACCAACAATCTATTATTCCTATCTTTCACTCCCCTACTATTTCCCCTTTGACACTGTCTTACTTTCTTTACCTCCTTCCAAAACAATTTCTTATACTCCCTCCATTTCACACTCAGATTCCTCCCAAACCTTCATCGATTCTCTTCTTACTCTCCTTCACTACTCTCTTCACCTCCCTTCTCCTGCTCACATATACCTCTCTCTTCTCTCTCTCATCTTCTCCCCTACCTATACTAGCTAGCCAGTCACTATATGCCTTCTTCTTTTGTTCCACAGCTCGTTTCACCTCATCACTCCACCATGCTGTCCCTTGCACACCCCTGCATTTCCTCCTCATTCCACAAACCACCTCGCACTCTGTGCCTATCTCTTCTGTGAATATCTTGCATACTTCTTCTACCCCTTCCATCTGCTCCAACTCATACCTTCCCAATTTTTCTTCCACTATGCTCTAATGCTCTGCCATTTTCTCACTCACTTGCAACTTCTCCACTCTTTTCACAGGGGCTGCTTCCTCCTATCTTCCCCTTTGTCTCTTCACCCATTTTCTTTGCAGCCTTACCTTGGCCATCTCTAAGTGATGGTCTGAGATTCCATTCCTCTACCCTCTCCACACTCTTGCATCCAACACTTGTCTTCTCATTCACTCATCCACACACATGTAATCTATCATTGCCTTTCGTTCAACAAGTTCACCATCCATCCTCCTCATGACTCTCCATGTATACCTGTGGATCATCTAATGCCAGAAGAAGGTGTTGGCTATTGCCAACCCATTACCAGCACAGATGTCCACCAAAGCACTACCATTCCCATCCACTTCAGCTGGCACACCCCACTGACCAACCACTCCAGCCACTCGTACACTCCCAACTTTGCCATTCATGTCTCCAATCAAAAACACTCTCTTGCTCCTCTCAAACTTATCCATACATGCTTCTACACTCTCCCAATACTCATCTTTCAGTCTTGCCACATGGTCCTCTGTCAGTGAATATGCATATACTATCACCGAAGCTTGTATAACTACTTCCATCCTCACCCATACAATCCTTGCACCCACTGTTCTATACTCTCTTATATTCTCCTTCCACTTTTTGTTTATCATCAGACATACTCCCTCTCTTGCCCTCTCATTCTCATTAACTCCCACACATATTCCTAAACCAAATTCCCATTCTCTCACCCTTTCACCTTTCCATTTAGTTTCAGTCAATCCACATACATCCACTCTTGCATCCTCAAGCACCTGAACAATCTCTCTGAAGACTGGAACTTGGAATGTGAGAGGTGTTAATGATGAAGTGAAAAAGAAATGAAAATTAAAGATAAAATTATAAGACTAAAAAATTATAAAAAAGAATAAAAAATTATAAAAAAAGAATATGAAAGGGAAGACATATGTGAGATTATGAATGAGAAATTCCAGACTATCTATCCATCTATTGCCAGACGCCTCAATCCCAAACGGAGTGGCCACAAACAAATCGCCTCCATGTCACTCTGTCCCCTGCCATTTCACTACGACGTTCCCAACTCACACCCCCCTCTCTCATATACCTCTCCACTCCATCCCTCCATCTCATCCTCGGCCTGCCCCTCCCTCTCGCCCCCTCCACCTCACTCACATACACTCTCCTCGTCAATCTTTCACTCTCCATCCTCTCCACATGCCCAAACCACCTTAACGTGTTTCTCCTAACGCTTCCCAAAAGAAGAGAACTTTCAAAAATTGGAAGCAGGTCATGAGAACATTTAGTTTTGTTTGGTTTCATTTTTAAAGGCTCCAACATTCTTGCAAGCATCGGCCTTTGTCACCTAAAGGCAGTTCTCCATCCTGCTCAATCTCTGGCGGCTTTCCTATTCAGTCCCTAATCCGAGGTCATGCTCAATGACCTCATCAAAGGTCTTTTTTGGTATGGCTCATCTTTTTTTGGTATGGCTCTTGCAACCCTACCCCCAACATTGACACTTCTCACTTTCTGCACCCAATTATCATCCCCCATCCTCTCCACATACCTGAACCACCACAATCTACCTCTCCTCATCACAACTTGAACACGCTTCAGTTTCATCCTACCCCTCAGTTCTTCCATTGTAAACCTTGCTTCCCCAGCCTTTGCTCTCAGGGACGACTGCACATTTACCTAATCACTGTCATTTCTGTACGTTTGAACCTGCGAATATCCTCTTCCTTTACTACACTCCTTACACATTCCACATACAAAGATTCCTTAGCATGGAGGGAGAGCCCTCTCAATGCCAAGAGAGGCAAAAGCTCTCAGAACTTCTTCCAACCACTCCTCACTCTAGCCACAGAACTAGCTCCAGCCCCACCTCCAGCACATAACATGTCTCCAAATTAACACACTCGAGACCCACCTGCAATATCAATCCTTTCACGCCTGGAAATCTCCACATGCTCTCCCCGACACACCGCACAAATGAATTCAGCATTATCTCACAGTCTACACCTCTAATACCACTACATCTGTTATACACCCAATTATCACAAACACTGCACAAGATGGAATTACTTCCAATGTCACTGTGGCAAATTGCACATGGCCACTCTCAATCTTCTTTGATAGTACTGCCACTAGCCCTAGATATCAACACTTTTGTTTTATCTGAATTTACTCTTAAGCCCTTGTGCCTCATACCAACAGTCCACTTTCCAAATCTTTCCATCACCTCCCTTTCATTCCCTGCAATCAACACCAAATCAACATACAACATCTCCCATGGGAGTCCATTTCTGATGCCACGTGAGAGGGTTTGAAGTACCATGATAAACAATAAGGGACTCAAGATTGACCCCTGATGCACACCAACATTCACAGAAAACTCACCACTCAAATCTCCATTCACCCAGTCACTCCTCGATGCCAATCTGTCTCACTGCCCGCTTCACAACCTCTCTAGGGACTCTGTCAAAGGCATTCTGCAAATCAATAAAAACAAAACACAAGTCCCTTTTCTTTCATATATATTTTTCCTGAGGCTGTTGAACAATGAAAATGGCATCAGTGGTTCCTTTACCTGGCATACATTGAAATTGCATCACATCAATATTCACCCTTTCTCTAATCATACCTTCTATGCTGTTAGTGTTACCCTAATTCCCTTGTGCCCCGGCCCCTTAGCCCCGCACACTCAACCCGTTGGCCCGAATAGGAGAGGAGTTATGAGCCAATCTTGCCATGCCACTGTTGGGTAAACATGTTAGGCGCTCTTGTAATGCCATTTTTTCTTACATATAAGATAAGTAGTATAAGAGTAATTTAAGTTAGCATAAGTATAGTTTAAGTATATAATATATGATTTACTTTAGGTTATGTAAGTGATAAGTGTGTATTCTGGACCGTGTTGAAATGTAAAGTGTAAAGTGGACTTTGTAAATCGTATTTGGGCTTGATTTTACTAGTAGAAGCAACTGGACAGGACGGGCCGGCATCTGGCCTCAGTTGAACCGCATAGAGAGTTAATTTGGTGCTTATATTGGCGAGTAGTCATATTTATACCTAGAATTCAGAATTTTTGTACTTAGGCTAGTGTAGCTGTATTGTTCTACTGAATAACGTTGTTTAAGAACTTAAGTAAAGCCAGACTATTGATGATTGTCATAGATGACCGCGAAAATTAATTCATTTAGTATAGACATCAGTGGTTGCATCATGGTTGCATCATGTGGGGGCGCAGCGAACTAAACAGAGAAAAAAATTGTATCAAACCGTGATTTCAGGCATCGTATGTTAAATTGTTAAACCTATTCTATTGCCACAAAATTTAACTCATCATAAGTCATATTTTTATAAGTAGAGTAATGCATACGTGTTTAATGCAAATTCTGGTGCGATGTTATAACCTGGTGACTGTAACGTACCTGTTTGTAGTTAGAGCCAGACAGTGCGATTGGAGCGGGTGTTCGCGGGCCTGAGCTTTAGCGTGCCCAGGAAGCGTCACTCTCCAGAAAGACTTCATTGGGTGTGGGCGTTTCAGGTAAAGCTCCGAGAATTATACAGTATTTTTCCCTTATACATCATCATAATTAGTTGATATAACCATAATTAAAGTAAGATATCTGAGCATATTATCAAACCCCTGACTCTCGAGAAAGACTTCATTGTGAGTGGACGCTCGTGTTTCAGAACCGGCAATGGCGTCGGGTCATGGAATCTG
The DNA here is from genome assembly GCA_018397915.1 of Birgus latro. Classification (NCBI taxonomy): domain Eukaryota; kingdom Metazoa; phylum Arthropoda; class Malacostraca; order Decapoda; family Coenobitidae; genus Birgus; species Birgus latro. The sequence continues at coordinate 54,775 of JAGKTI010002852.1, forward strand.
CGCAGGCCATTGTTTGAGAGTCACAAGTCCAGTGCCCGAAAGCCCTTTACACTAATTTACACATAGTCCATTTCCAATGCACAGTATAGTCAAAGTCGGTTGGTCCACTTAGTAAGCTAATTTCTTATAAACAAATGTAATATGTTGGTTAAAGGTGTGTGAGAAGGCGGAAAAGTGTATTGTCCCGCCGTGAGCAGTGCTATGAGCACTGAGTTCTATAGTGTAATAATTTTGGTTAAGTACATTTTTCCTAGATATGTCATGTGGTGTAACCCAGGTAAAATAAGGTTGATTTCTTTAGAATTGAAGTAAACAGTGTAACCCGTTGTAACTGGGTCTCGCTACGAGTCCTTGTGCGACCGTACGTGGAGTGTTTATGGGAGATACCCCTGGTGAAAAGGTTTTCTATGGTGCAGTCAGATGATTTTAACTGGGTGGAATAGATCTTGCATTCTCTGTCAGTTATCCTGTCGAAATGGAGACAAGTGATTCATTAAGATCTAGTAATTTAATCTGGTATGAAACTATATAATTTCAGTGTAATTAAGGACTTTAATATAGATAAGTAAATTAGAGTAAAAATGTGTTTGGTTATAATCCTATGGGGTAGTACAAGTAAAAACGGGATGGCCCACAAAGCATGTTCATCTAAAGAACCACGCTCTCCTAGAAAATGATCACGTTACCAAGTTATGGTTATAGGCCCCTTGTCCCTCTTCCATCGTATGGGACTAAAGCATGAATAACATTAATTCTTTTTTTTTCCCGGCAACTGCTGGGTGGTGGCAGCGATACCAAATAATTTTAATTATTAAAGAGGCCTTATTCTTAATTTACTGGCAGTAACAGTAAACTCTGTAATAATACTAAAATCAAGTATCAGTTTGTTGGAATTATTAATTTGTCTCCTTTTTAAGGGAACTCAAAATTCTGTTATTACACTGGTGGCAGCGGTGGGATTATTCAATTTCAAGGTATTCACCTCGGTGTAATTATCTCAATTTCAAGAGGGCTAAATTTTGCGCCCCTACACTGGTGTCAATTCGGTGGGATTTACTTATTCTATGGGCAATGCAAAATTCTCGCCCTTACACTCTCACTAATCGAAGCAACAAAACTTTTACTTAACCCCCTAACTACAATGATATCTTTTCCATTTAACTAAAAAACGTTTTGTAGGAAAGGATGTTGGAAAAAAGTACCAAGGAATGTCATCAGCCTGAAAGGTTTGTGAAGTAATGAAAGGACCCTCCATGAAAATAAATAGGTATACATTCTACAAAGAACTTTTTTCCTTATATTTGGCACACACACACACAAAACATTTTTCCCTCTATAAGATTTCAATGACTTCACGTATAGAGAATCTAATTTCTTATATGGCACTGTTGGTATAAATAATTTTACTGTATAAATAAATTATGCTGTATAAATAAATAATTATACTGTATAAATAATTATATTGTATTGAGTAGGCGAAGCCAGTGACATTTTTTCCTACTTCTGTATTCAATCCCTCTAATTTTAATGACATTAAGGAAGAAAATAAATAAGGAAAATTACAATATGGTTATGATACTGTGGTAACTTAACAGACATGACAAATAGATGACTTAATATGTTTAACAGTAACAGCGGCACAGCTGCGACGTGTTACTGCCAAGCTCTGAACTTTCTTGGCGCCAAAACTCAATTTCAGTTGCGGGAGGAGGCGAGCTGGTTCTTTTCAAACTGATTTTGATTCAGTTAGCAAATTTTAGTGCTTCTTTTGTCAAACAGAAATGAATTCAAAGTATAAGTAAATAATACAATACTATTTCGTGGTAAGGCTCATTATTCTATCAGTAAGAAGAATTATCTCAGCCAATCAGCAACGAGTAGAGCTGGAAGAGGGCGGGGCATCAGTAGGGGGCAGGGCACAAGAGACACTGGACTACGCTACCGGTACAGAACTCTCACCATTACTTTCATTATCTGGTCCAAAAATATATGCCTCTATAATTTCCTCTTTCTAGGGCATCACCCTTCCCCTTGTACACATTATTTACAATTACACTATTCAGCTAATCATCTGGGACAACATACTCATATATAATCGTATTTATCAAGTCAGTGACTAACCTCACTCCTATATCTCCTGAGGCTTGCAACATTTCAGCAGTCAACCCAAAAACACTTGCTGCCTGCCTCACCTGCATTCTGCCTATTGGCAGGGTCACAGTAGCTGCATCAATCAAAGCCCAAGGGCCAAACACTGGATCTGCAGGATCCAAACCTTCTCTGTCTCATTTCATTCAATAACCAGATATAATGTTCTTTCCAGGCATCTTTGATATCCCCACTGTTCACCACTACCCTTCCTTCATCATTCTTCACACACTGCTCACCTATGGTATCCCTATTTTCCCTTTTCATCTGATTTTCCACCTTAAATATCACATTCTTCCTTTCCACACTATTTAAGCTATCAACTACAATCTGTAAGCCTCTAACCTTCTCTGTAAACCTCTATTCTAGCCCTATGCTTGGCAATCAATTATTCCTCTTTGTTACCACCCTTTTTCCATTCCCAGAAAAGCCTCCTTGTCTTCTTAACTGCAGCTTCTACATCCTCATCCCACCACCAAGTTATTGTGTCTTGGTGGGCCCCCTGTCTATCCACACACTGAATCAGTAACTCAAAGGAGGTTGTTTTTAAGCTCTGTACTGTTCATTAACACTTCCGTCAACAGCTCCCTAAAATCCATCACTCTACTCATCTCACTAAAGAAGGCATCCCTTACTGTTTGTTTTTTCAACTTTCATACTTTCCTCCTAGATGCCTAGGTCCTCTATCTCATCACCTGCTCCTTAACCCCTAAACCGCAGGGTTATGGGAGGTGGTCCTGGCACTTCCCGGTGGTGGTAATTCGCACTCTGACTTACTTTTTAAAAATATTGGCCAAAACTAGGCTTAGTTATATAAATATCACTCAGGCATCTCCTAAAATTTTTCATATATATTTATATCTTAAAAATGCCCGGCTACTTAAAAAGAAAACAGAGGCACCCAACTGATGGCCCACGGCTTGAGCCATCGCCGTCGAACGTCACGAAACTGACGGCCTGCTGTTAAGTGGTTAAGCACCATGTCACATATCTATAACTTGTGTTGGTGCACACACTACTCACTCCCTATAACTTTAACATCCCTCACTAACCTCCTATCAGCCCTCCTGACCAGGAAATAATCTATCTGGCTACTACTTCCCCCAGACTCATACGTAATCAACCTATCCTCTCTTTTCCTAAAATGTGTGTTGCACACAATCATGTCCACTGCCTCCCCAAACTCAAGTATCCTTTCCTCTTCCTCATTTCTTATACCATATGCACATCCCCCAGGTACCCCATCACATCCTTGGGCTACTTCACCAACATGACCATTCAAGTCCCCTCCCAAAACTACAATCTCATCATCCTCCATACCAAAATCTTCCACAGGAGTATCCACTAATGTTTAATAATGTCCAGCTCGGTCCTGCATCATCCTTGAACATGCTTGGGGTTTCATTCACTCGGGATTTATCTTGGAAAGAACATATTACATCTCATGAGAAATCTGCTTCCAAGAGATCAGGTGTGCTAAGCCAACTCCGAACCTTCTTTACCCCTGTACAGTTAAGTTTGTACACGGGTTTTATTCGTCCCAGTTTAGAGTACAACTCTCATGTGTGGGGAGGTTCCCCACAAACAGCTCTTCTCAATAGGGTGGAGTCTAAGGCCTTTCATCTCAATAACTCTCCTCCTCTTACTGGCTCCCTTCAACCTCTGTCTCTTCGAAGCACTGTTGCATCTTTATATCTCTTCTATCGCTACTTCAATGGCCACTGTTCCTCTGAACTGTCTGCATGCATCCCTCCACCTCTACGATGGGCACGTAGTACCCGTCTAGCAACAAACTCTCATCCCTTTTCTGTCCAATTCTCTAATGCAAGAGTTAACCGTTACTCCCAGTCCCTCATTTATGCAACTGGTCAACTCTGGAACTGTCTTCCTCTGTCTGTATTTCCTACTTCCTACGATCTCCAGTCTTTCAAACGCAGTGCGTCCAGGCATCTCGGTATGAACAGATCTTGAATTTGGATCTCTTTTGTACTGTTTTTGTTTTTCCTGGAAGGAATAGTTTGTGGGCCCATGGCCTTTGGTTCCTTCTTCCTTGCATTTAATTAAAAAAAAATGTATTAAGTCATCCTAGAAACAATCCTCCTCTATTTCATCCAAGCCAGCTTGTGGGGCATATGCCTATATAAATGAAAACATTTTCCCACTGAACTGAATTTTCACTACTATTATTCTTCCACTTACGCTCATTATATTCATAACATGTTCAACCCATTTCTCCTTAACCAACACATCCACACCATCATATCCATCTGCCCTACCCTGCCAAAGTACAGCACACACCCCTAGTTCGCGAGCTCCGAGTACGCGAAATGCTTTGTGTGCAAGGACCTACTTTTTAATATTTTAAATTATGTTTTAAATGTTACTAACCATAGTACATGAGTCGACCCACATGACACGAGGCACCAGGAGAAAAACCGGTGTTTTCCAGTGTGAACCCCAAGTGCGCTACCCTCATCACCCATTTCTATAACATTTAGATTCACATGAAAAACAGTTATTTCACAAATGCCAAGTTATTATACTACAAACCAGTGGAGGTGGAGGGGATGGCAGCAGGTGAGTCAGGGGAGATGGTGAGGGGGTGATCCTCCATCTCCTTCTCGCTACTGCTCACATTTTCGGCAATTTCCTTCACCTCTTCTTGTTTATCTGTTTCATTCCTCATCTTGTTTTGGACATGTCTTTTTCATTCCTCATCTTGTTATGGACATACTGTATGTCCATAACAAGATGAGGAATGAAACAGACAAACAAGAAGAGGTGAAGGAAATTGCCAAAAATGTGAGCAGTAGCAAGAAGGAGATGGAGGATCCTCCCCTCAACACCTCCCTTGACTTGCCCGCCACCATCCCCTCCACCTCCACTGCCCCACCTGACTCACCAGCCACCTTCCCCTCCACCTCCATGTCTAATTAGTGACAATTTCTGGCACCAATTAGACGTTACTGGCAAGATCCTACTGTACTGTACTGTATATGTAAGATATTTTTAATCAAATGGGTCAAAAAGGTCACTGATAGAAAGGGGTGCCGCGCATATGTTAATTTTCCCATTACTGTAGTTTATGTATTCCTGGTACGCGAATTCCTAGTACATGAGCACCTCTACCGCCCACGTAGGTGTGCACTAGGGGGGTGTACTATAACTTCTCACTCCATGAAGCCACTCTGATCCCCTTGGGTCATTAAGTCTCCTCAGGCTTGCTTTGATTCCATTTCTTTTTGGCATAATCAGTAAAAAATAAGAACAAGGAGAGACAGAATGTGGTTCATTTTGTTTCATTTTTGAAGGCTCCATCATGCATCCATGCATCGGCCTAGGTCACCCAATGGTGGTTCTCCATTCTTGATCTCTGGTAGCTTCCCTATTCAGTCCCTTATCGCTGAAGTCAAAATCTATGACCTCGTCAAAGGTCTTTCTCGCTATACCTTTTACAGCCCAACCCCCAACATTAACACTTATCACTTTCTGCACCCAATTATCATCCCCCATCCTCTCCACATGCCCAAACCATCTCAATCTACATCTCCTCATCACAACACCAATACACTCAAGTCCCATCCTACCTCTCAACTCTTCCATTGTAAACCTAGCCCCCACAGGCCTCACACTCAGGGATGAAATGCACTTCCACCTAATCAGTCATTTCTGCATCTTTGAACCTGCGAATATCCTCTTCCTTTACTGCCCAGGTCTCACTACCATACAGAATTACACTCCTAACATGCTGCATACAAAGATCCCTTAGCACAGAGGGAAAGCTCTCTCAATGTCAGGAGAGGCAACAGCTCCCTGAACTTCTTCCAACCACTCCTCACTCTAGCCACAGAGCTAACTCCAGCAGCATCTCCAGCACAAAACATGTCTCCCAAATGACAAAATATAAAATAAATGAGGTTAGATTTGAACCTGAAGAGCTTTCTGAGTTGATGAAAAATGTGGATGTAACCAAAGCCATGGGGCCTGACAACATTTTTGGTATGGTAATCAAGGAATGTGCTGAAGAGTTAGTTAACCCGTCCAATCCAGACCGTTTTTTTACCCACCCTACCCTCAGATCCCGAACGATTTTCGACTTTTTGTTTTTTGGCTGAAACCTTCGCTTTTGGTGAGAAACTTCGAAAATTCATAGTGAAATCGCGATCCTGAGGTAAAAAAAATGTTGATACAGGTGTCACTCAACCTTACGTTTTCCTTCTTTTTCAGGGTACCTGGCTAAAGAAAACAAACTATGGAAGGGTTAACTAATTCCAGCGACTTTAAATTACGTATTTATTTCATTTATTTGGTATGAATGTATGTGTAGTACAAGTCTATATTGGTTTTCATACAATAATATAGGTGTTTCTAACCAATGTTCACTCACCCAAAACCCCAGTATATGGCACCTTCCTTTATGACATTACCACCTCATCACTTCTGTTTGTTTCTACCTCTAGCTTCTTTGTTTCTTTGTCTTCCACCTCAGGAATCACTTTCACCGTGAATTTTGTCATTGGAGAGACCGTGGGGCAATATACCTTTACTGGCTAGGTTACTGCTAACAGGTGAATTGCCCAGTGTGGGAGAAGCAGGGTGGGGAAGGGGGGGTTCGGTGGGTCCAGGAAGTATCCCCGCTTGACAGCAGGTAGAGGAAGGTCTCCCACATATGCTTACCGAAAATCACCCGCGAATGTTGAAAAATGTGCACACAATGGGCCTTGCAACTGCGTGACGTACGATGCACGTTGTTGGGTCTGTCCGCAGAAAAAAGTAGCGACGTGCATCGTACGTCGGTGGCACTCGGCGAGTTAAACCAATATACAAACTAATAAAATGAACTCTAATGGAGGGAAATTAGCCAAGGGATTGGAAGGGAGCCAATAGAGTACCAATGCCTGGCTGTCAGTTGCCCTAAATTATCTCAATACTGCATGTCTCATCACCTTACCTTCCTGCAAGTTTGATGTCTCATTTTTTAGCAATAGTATTGTGTGCAGATTGGCTTGGGAGGAGGGTAGAGTCCCAGAGGACTGGAAGTCAGGTATAATTATTCCCCTGTACAAAGGAAAAGGGGAAAAAGCAGTGTGTGGTAATCATAGGGGCTTTTGCCTTCTCAGTGTCTCTATCTATCTATCTATTGCCAGACACCATAATCCCGTAAGGGGTGGCCATTTGACTTTGAGTTATTTTTTTTTTTACGGGGAGGGGCACTAACCCTCCACCAACCCACTTGTTGACACGTAGGGAGCACGTACGGTTTGGTTATATGGTTACCACCCAGCGTTGTAAATGGTTTCTTGGCTTACAGGAAACCATTTGGCTTGTCACTCAATGTAATGCCACCTGTAAAGGAAAGAAAAGCAGTAAGAAGTGACAGGAAATATAGGAGAAATAGGAAGAAAGGAGGGCAGGCACAGAAAAAGAATGATAAAGGCTAAGGAAGAAGCAGGCAGCACTACATCAAGTGAGTGGATGATGGTGTAATAGGAAAAATATATGGTAGGATACTTATTGACAGAGTTAGGGAAATTACTGAGGAATTAGTTGGAGAAGAACAAGGAGGTTTTAGGAAGGGAAGAGGTTGTGTAGACCAGATATTCATTCTTAGATCCTTAGTGGAAAAGTTTCTAGAGAAGGGCAAGAAGTTGTATGCAGCCTTTATGGATCTGGAGAAAGCATATGACAGGGTGGATAGACAAGGTTTGTGGAAGGTATTAAGAATATATGGAGTGGATGGGAAGTTG
>JAGKTI010002853.1:0-15817 GCA_018397915.1 Birgus latro
GTTATCATAAAGATTTTCATGCCTAACCTGTTTTCATCATGCTGTACATGTGTTAAAAAATTACCCTAAATGTTAATCATAATTTCCTGCTTGCTATTTAATTTTTCCATGCATGGTTCTTCAGTAAAACAGCTAGAAAAAAGGTTGAAGCAGTGAATTTCATGTCCGGTCCTAACCTAACCTAACCTAACATTGTGTTAATCATAATTTTCTGCTTTTAATTTAATTCTTTCATGCATGGTTATTAAGTGCACCAGCTATGAAAAAGGTTGAAGCAGTGAATTTCATGTCCGGTCATAACCTAACCTAACCTAACCTACCATTTTTCTGGTAGCAATTAACATCATTTACTGTATTTGATGCTTTGTATCCAATAATTTAGTGCATAAAATGTGAGAAAAGATGATTTCCATGTCCGATACTTACTTATACTATGCTGGCAAGTTCTGAGCTCCTATGACTCACTCACCTCTAAATCATCATTTTTTGGTTAAAATTAAATAAATTCATGCTATGTGTGCATTATTTATGTAAAAAGGGACCTAAATAAGTGCTATACATGTCCACTAGGGAGGTAGGAATGTAGTTTTCTGATTTAGGTTAGGTTAGGTTAGGGTCATGAAAAACCAGTGCTGGAGCTTCAGGACCAATATCCAGACAAAACCAATATTCGGACATGCCTTTGGCTCTATTACAAAGGATATTGGAGGGATTACTGTATTGCGGTCTTACCGAGATGTTGTCGCCTTACCCGAAGAACCTATGGGTAGGACTGACCTAGTTAACCCCTAAACCGCGGGGTTGTGTAAGGCGGTCCTGGCACTTCCAGTCAGTGGTAATTCGCGCTCTGACTTAAATTTTAAAAATATTGGCCCAAACTAGCCTGAGTGATATAAATAGCACTCAGGATTCTCCTACAGTTTTTCATATACAGTAAAACCTCGATATAACGGACTTCAGTAGAGCAGAATTTGCTTTTATCGGACTCGAGGAGCTACCGGACTACACTCTCTTATATATCGGAAAAAGTCCGATATAGCCAGAAAGCAGTCCGGACTGCCTGACAACTTCAGCTATGTTCAGCACAATAAGACAAGTAAAAGACCTGTTTTTCAGTGCACAGTACAGTATTATTATACCATTTGATTAATATAGTGAAGGTATAACACAGTACAATACTGCAATGGTGGTGAAAACTAACGATGCAATCCGGACTAATGTCTGATATATCGGAAAAAGTCCGGATTAGCAGGGGTAAGTCCGGATGTTGCTTTTATTGGAAAATCGCATATTTCGGACTGGCCTGAGCCCCAAGTAGTCCATTATACTGAGGTCTTACTGTATATTTATATTTTGAATGCCTCGGCTACTTAAAAAGAAAACAGAGGCACCCAACTGACGGCCCACGGCTCGAGCCATCGCCACCGAGCGTCACGAAAGTGATGGCCCGTGGTTAACCCCTACACCGCGAGTCGTCACTTTCGTGACGGTCGGGTGCAATGGATCATACCGCAGGGTGTTATTTTTAATTCCCCCGGGCTTTCAGGTGGTGACTTGTATCATCTATCAACACTGCCAATGTCCAACAACAGTCAGAGCTGCTAATGTCATCAGTACTCCCATCCATTGTTGACAATTTAGCCATTTTCCCCCATTCTAGACTCCCCTCCCTACCTTCCCTCCATTACCCTCTCGTGACGTCTTCTCAGCCGCTCTGTGCTAAGTAAATCTTCCCCGGATTTTTCCACTGTTTTCATCCATTGAAATGAGCCCTATGCCCTATTCTTATACAAAATAATATATATATATAAAAAAATAAGGTAATTGATAGTGCCACACACATGGAAGTGGCTAATTATCACTTAGCAACATCCAACCTGCACTCGTTCGCTAATTTCCCCTGCTTTTTTTTTCCGTTAAATATGCCGTATGAGCTACTCTCGTAATGTAAATGTACATAAGAAAGGAAGGGAGAAGCCTGAGTGATATTTATTTTCACCTGGAACTACCTAATTTATATGCATTGTTTAGATTTCCTACGACTTATTTCTTAGCATATACATTAGCAGCTGACATTTTCAACTCTTTGCTACAGATACAGCCAGTTTGCTCTCGTCCATCTCAGTGAAATGACGCCCGTCCATTTCTGCCGCTTTTGCGCCTATTAAAAAGCCCTGTGACCTCTACCCCTACTAAACATCGTGTGGGAAGCGGTAAAGGACTGTAGATATATACTGTACAAGTGTAATAAAGTACTAGAAATAATAAAGTGTGAGTGGGTATTTGGGTAAGAAAATGACAGAACACCAGCTGCGAATTAGCGGGAGTGGGAAGCTCGTACGCGCTCGTATTTTACATTGCTTTCAGTTTTTTTTTTTTTTTTAGTAAGGATTCCAAACCACTTGGAAATCACTGAATAGTGTTTCTAGTGATAATATCTGGCAGTGGTATTCAGATTAGGGGATATCGGGAAGTGTAAAGTGGATACTTAATTACCCAACTTCAGAAGTCTCCACAAGTCCTACGGTAGTCAACGAGTGCTAAAAAAAACATCCCAGGAGAAAGCTGAGGGTATGTGCCACATGCATATGTAATTATAACATTCTAGGACTAATATCCCCGCGGGAATGGCACAGGAAACCTCCGACAATCCCGCGGTGTAGGGGTTAAACATCACATAAAACTGGTACCAGGTACTCAGTCGATCTACATACCAGCGTACTGATTGCCTCACAGCTTAAGAAAAGAGACAGATGAGATAGTACAAAAAATGTCAGATCAGGACATTATTGAACCCTCTGTCAGTCCATGGAATAGCCCACTTTTCTTAGTCCCAAAGATGGGTGGCCAATTTAGACCAGTAGTGGACTATCGTAGAGTAAATTCTGTAACCGTACCAGATCGTTTTCCATTGCCAGTTCTGACAAATTTGCTACAGTCGCTAAGTGAGAACAGTGTAGTCTTTACATCCCTTGATCTACTCAGTGGCTACTGGCAAGTCGAAATGGAAGAATTATCTCGCCCTATAACAGCCTTCAGGATCCCTTCTGGACATTTTCAGTTTAAGAGACTTCCCTCTGGTTTACGGAATGCCCCTCCAGTATTCATGAGACTCATCCATTCAGTCTTCAGTGGCATAATGGGCCACTCTCTTTTTGCTTATTTAGATGACATAATTGCTGTGAGTAAATCAATCCCTGAACATTTTGCTAAGCTTCAACAAGTATATGAACGCCTTCAACTAGCCGGTTTGAAGATCAACCTCACTAAATGTGACTTCGGGAAGAAATCAACTTCCTAGGGTATGCAGTAGATGCAGAAGGTATTCATACCAATGAGGACAAAACTAAGGCAGTCATCAATTTCCCATAACCCACCAGTACAGATGCTGTAAAGAGTTTTCTGGGACCGAGTGGTTACTATCGCAGATTCATCAAGGGATATGCACAGATCGCCACTCCTCTGACTCACTTACTCAAGAAAAATGTACCTTTCGTTTGGACTAAAGATCAGTCATAAGCCTTCAAAACACTCAAAACAGCCCTTATAAATGGCCCAGTTTTAGCATTTCCTGACTATACAAAACCCTCTCTTCTATGCACAGATGCCTAAGACTTAGTGCAGTTTTGATGCAACGAGATCAAGCATCAAGGAAACGTGTAATAGCACATGCTGGTCGTGCCATCAATTCCGCTGAACGTAATTACAGTGTCATAGATCAGGCAGCTTTAGCAGTGGTCTGGTCCTTGAAACATTTCAGAGATATAGTATATGGTTACCCATTGCATATCCAGACAGACCATCTCCCTCTATGTGATTTGTTAAGGGACGAAACCTCACAGATAGGCTAGCTAGATGGTCGGTCACCATCCAGGACTTCAATTAAACTTTTCAGGATGTACCAGGAAAATCGAATGTAGTCGCAGACGAACTTTCACGCAATGTAGCTGTGGCTGTCACATCAGTGCGGCCAAAGAAAACTGAGAACACCACAGTAACACCCGAGATTGTTCAAAATTATCAGTGCAAGGACCCTGTATGGTCCAAAGTAATTTATTTCCTGGAATCGGGAGATAACTTGACCTTACCTACTCTGCCAGTGCCAAATGATGAGTTCATGATAAAAGATGATATCTTATACAGAAAAACATTATTTGCAGAGAAGGAACTGCCCAATAGGGAAGTACACCAACCTGTTGTCCCTACTGATCTAATATCTGCAGTACAGTAAACCCTTCATAAACCGAACTATATGGGGCTCTACCCTGGTTTGAATTACCAATTTTTCTGGCTTACCGAATTTTCACCCCCCAAAATTGCTAAATTACCGAATTTTCACCCCCCAAAATTGCTGAGACAATACCCATTACTTGTCCTTTCAACACTAAATTAAAGAAGCACATATATGTAGTGCTGCCTACTTCTTTCTTACCCTTTATTATTATTTTTCTGTGCCTGCCCTCTTCTCTTCCTGTTTCTCCCATCTTTCCTGTCACTTCTTATTGCTTTTCTTTCCTTTACAGGTGGCTTTACATTGAGTGACAAGCCAAATGGTTTCCTGTAAGCTAAGAAACCATTTACAACGATGGGTGGTAACCATATAACCAAACCATACGTACTCCCTACGTATCAACAAGTGGGTTGGTGGAGGCTTAGTGCCCCTCCCCGTAAAACAAATAACTCAAAGTCAAATGGCCACCCCTTACGGGATTATGGCGTCAGGCAATAGATAGATAGATAAATAAATAAGTTATGACAAAAAACAATTTAGTGCATTTAATATACATTTAACCCCTTCAGTGCTGGGTGTATTTTCATTTTGTTCTTGCTGCCACCAGACAATTTTAGTCAGTGTAGGTTGGATCTGTGGAAGTGCACGGGGTTGGTACAGCCTTCATTAGCCCCTTCAGTATGTGAGTCCAGTCCTAAGTGCCATAAAATCGGCTGGAGGAAGCACAAATAAAGTAGAAATAGACGTCACAGTACTGAAGTGGTTAATTGGTAGAAAATCATTCACAGAAGCAGTACAGACCGTCAGCAGTGTGTGTTGGAGATGGATTTTCACCCCCCCAAATTGCAATAAAAATACTTATTACTTGTCTTCTTGACACTAAAGTAAAGGAGCATATACAGTGTATAAATTGATAAAGAAAGACAAAAAAGAGAGAATTCAGTGCACATAATTTGCCTTTCGTCAGAGGCAGTAGATACGTCGGCAGTTTGTTTTGTTTTGGAGACGGAGGTGGTTGAGTTCACACTTAAACGTAAATTCTAAAAAGTACCCAGTATTTATTTCACTCTACATTAAAAACTAAACTTAAATGTAATCACTGTAATAGACTGCAGTGTAACACCTTTCGTTAGAGGCAGTAGATTAGTCGGCAGTTTGTTTTGTTTTGGAGGTTGAGTTCACATTTTAATGTAAATTCTAAACAGTACCCAGTATTTATTTCACTCTATATTAAGAACTAAACTTAAATGTAATCACTGTAATAGACTGCAGTGTAACACCTTTCATTAGAGGCAGTAGATTCGTCGGCAGTTTGTTTTGTTTTGGAGACGGAGTTGGTGGAGGTGGGTGAGTTCACACTTTAACGTAAATTCTAAACAGTACCCAGTATTTATTTCACTCTATATTAAGAACTAAACTTAAATGTAATCACTGTAATAGACTGCAATGTAACACTTTCAGTAATAATAGTACTGAACTTTAATAATCATGATCACTAAGTCACACGCGCACATTTTTTTTTTTTAGCTTCATTCCTTTACGACTAGAGGTGCCAGTATCACCTCTTTAAAGCTTTGAACCTTCCATGGCAAGGCAGAAGGCAAAAGGAGAGCACTGCTCAGCACCAGATGACAGTAAGAATGGTGCAACTACATCTCCAAAAGCAAGCAGCAGACTGGCGCCACGTGTCCGCCTGGCGCCATTTCTCCCCCTACTTTCACATTTCAGCCTACTTTCATAAGTGGTCTCAGCCTGAGTTCGGCTAACTGAAGATTCCGGCTTCTAAAAGTTCGGCTTATGCAAGGTTTACTGTACTTCAAATAGTTCATGATACACCTGACACATCCCATCCGAGTAAATATTGATGCTTGAGACAATGTACATTGCGACTCTTGTATTTCGTGCCATTGCCACAAAGGATCAACCGGGTTACCTGCACTGCTTCTACAATACCCAATCCCGTCACACTCGTGAGAAACAGTCTCCAATGACCTTTTAAAACTCCCTCTTACAGAATCAGGTGCTGAGTATTTATTTGTAGCAGTCGACCACTTCTCACGTTACTGTGTACCGGTGCCCCTCTTAGATATGACCACGAAGAGTGTCGAACGTGCCTTCGTCGACCAGGTAATTTGCTCATTTACGACACCAAGTACAATTATCACAGATAATGGCACTGAGTTTAACAATAGTCTCCTGGATGAAATCTGTAACCAGTACAAAATCAACAAATGCAATGTGATTCCTAACCATCCAGCTTCAAATGGCCTCATACAGTGCCATACCCAAAAGATTTTGGAGTGTCTCAGACATCTAGGATCACATAGTGCATCCTGAGATGAATGGATACCCCAGGTAGCATCCTCCATAAATAGTTCCATCAATGCATCCATTGGCGAGTCTCTTTTCTTTGTCTTATTTGGATTCAATAAAGACCTACCCTATTCCATCTCATTCTCAAAGCCAGATCCCATCTACAACATGGATGACTATGTGAAGGTGAAAATGGCAGCCTTCCAGAACATCCATCAATATGTACAAGCACATCTGGTCTCATCTCAGGAGGACATGTTGCAACACCAGCATAAGTCTGCCTCGCCTGTCAGTATCAACATTGGAGATCTAGTATTTGCTCGTTCATTTACGCACACCTCTAAACTGGATGACAAATTTACAGGCCCCCACTGCGTGATAACTCAACAGGGTAACGAGTTTCAAATACAGGAATTGTCCACTAAAGATACCAAATGGGTGCATGCAGACGATCTAAAGCATGCAACAAGGGGCCTGGTGTTGGAAGAGTCACTTGCACAGCCTACTGCTCCTTCTCCTTCTACACCTATTCCTCAGTCTGAGCCTTCTCCACCCACATCTCCTCATTCTTCAACCAATCAATATCGATCCAAGTTGCATTCCGCACATAAACATCTCCATGACCTCTCCCATTAATTCAAACTTATTTTCTAGGTAAGATGTTAGCGGTCTACCTGCTGGCAGTGCTGACCCTCATAGGGTCCGGGCTGAGTGAGGAGCCCGGGGCCTTGGTAGGCTCAGGAGGCAAGGTAATGGTGATAGAAGATGTAGTCTCCCTGCGCTACTATCTTGAGCCTCTGGCCGATGTAGCCATCGCCCTACCTCGCTTCGCACGCCAAGTGGACAAAATCAAGACCCAATTGTGAGCCATCGTGGGGAAACACAATCTGGATTAGTTTTGGTACCCTCTTAATTTCCCAGTTTCTTGGCAATTAGAATAAATTATTGACAGGCTCTCTCAGCTAAATGACACATTTGCCAGTCAGATACCCGTAGGTCATACACGTGTGAAACGAGGTCTCTTTGCCTTTGGAGGTGAAATTCTCAGTGGATTATTTGGCATGGCTACAGCTCGTGACCCCTCTGGTATCAAGTCCGACCTAGCTCACGTGGCCATGGCCCTTGAATCTCAAAAGCGAGTCATAAGAGTACAACATACAATGTTGCAGAAGATTACAAACCACCTAAATGAAGTACTTACACTCTGAACAACTTTACAGAAATTCTAGAGCAACAAATTTCCAAAATAAACGGTTTCCCAGCTCCTCTATCTAAAACTCCACATGGACAATCTCCAACTTTCAATAGACTCCCTTCTCTCTCAGGTCTCGTATCCTTGTCATTGCTGTTGATGGATGCATCACTGCGGACTTAGTACCTATCTCTGCTCTTCATTCTGTATTAGAATGGGCTCGCTCTGCATCTGATTTGTCTCCAGTGCTTTATTTTTCTTCTCTAGAATTTTACTACCCAGTTCTTGAGGCTACCCTCCTCGCTAAGGATGTCGTCATCCATATTCCCCTACACTCTACCATCACCTTTAACCTCTTCCATATTATTCCTTTTCCTTTCTGGTTCAATAACTCCTTGTTGCAAGCATCTGTTCTTTCAGAATATTTCCTCCTATTGCATGATCATCTTTCCATTGCTTTCATCTCTTCCACAGATCTCAACAAATGTTCTTCCCTTACCCCTATGTCTCGTTTTTGTGATGCTCACCTTCTGGCTATTTTTCCTAGTAGAATTGCACCCTGAGAGTCTGCCTTAGTTCACAACCATTCTGTATAATCGGCCTGTTCCTTTGTTCCAGATCCAGAACTTCCAGTGCATCATGCTCATCTAAACCACATCCAGTACTTCTTCTTCACAGTCCCCATCTCTGTTACCATCATGTGTCCTGGTTCTTCTGTTCATTCAGTGCCTGCTAGTGGTCTCTATAAGGCACCTGACTATTGTACAGTCAAATCAGAGTCTGTCATCACCTACACCACTCATTACCACCAAGCAGTCTGCAAGCACACATATGACATCTTCCAACTAATCAATATGATTTCTACCCTACCATTTGATAATATTTTCATCACCTCTGCAAACTTGCGTACGTTAACATTCCTGAACGAAAGTGACTTCATTATGGATCAGTTTTCTATGGCCTTCAGCTGTTCATGGGTCCATCAAACATTTGTGTTTCCCCCAGAGGCAATCTCTTTCACAGCTTTCATTCTAACGGTCTGTGCATTGCACTGTTGTGTGAGGAAGATGGAACACAGACTGCATGAGATCTGAATCGCAACATGAATCGTGCAGCCTCCACGGGATATAGAAGCAGGACGTACTTAGTGTTTTCATGTATAGTGAATAACAGTGCAGAAGAAGTCAAATAACATCTACAGACAGAAAAAACAGATACACACACACACACACACACACAAATGAATGAAGGAATTACAATAAAATGTGAATAAGTCCACTAACAAGAATGAAATATTTCATAAGTGACAGTAAGCAAAGAACAATTGTTAAGACTGAGAACACAGACATACATCATGCTAAATGTAGAAAAACATATAGAAAATATATAGAACAGTAATGAACATGTAGAAAATTACTGAAACAAAATAATGAATAATACGAAAGAGACAAGAGAAAAATGTAAAGAAAACAGAGGATAACTTCATACTTGTGTGCTCCACAACAGAAAAATCAATGTATTCTTCAATTATTATACATCTGTTCTATACAATTAACCTATATATATATATATATATATATATATATATTTCCTGTATACACATTACTATTATATTTCCATGTACTATAACTACATTCTTACTTCACATGGCCATGTATTGTATATACTGTATCCCTATTCCTTCCTACAACTCCTATAGAATAACTCTATAACAATTATTAACCCAAGTACCTATATACCTAGTAGACCCCCCATCCTCAACAGTATATAAAGGAACTACAACATAGCTTGCCTCATAGTGTCAGGAGACACCATTTCAATTACCTGGGGGAGTATTGTACCCATATTATATTATTGTACTGTAATTATAGAATCATACTTCATATTACCTAAACCCATGTATGTAACCAAGTACAGTTAGTATCTTAAACTGCTGAGCCAGCTAGAGTTCCCACACCTAGCAGCACACACAGAGTCAGTCAGGGGCGAGCCACCTAGATCTGTTAAGCTTTTCCTGTAAATAAACCTCCCTTGTTCAGCACTCAAGATCTTTGGAATTTCCTAACGGCAGAACGAAGGGTAGTGGAACTACAGTACTGTACACTGTATGAGTACTAAAGTTCACCTTACTAATGGCAATTTCAATCACTTACCAATGGTTTTGCGAGTGCCTCTTTTCATGTGAACTTCTTCAGCCTGGTCAAGCATAACATTCATGTATTCATCAAAGCCAATGATATGACCCTCAATGCGGAGGTTCTGATTTTCATACAGCCATATCTGTACTCGTGCCCTGGACTGCAGGTACCTAAAAATAAGATTCTGAGAAGTATTTGTTAAGGAAAAACGTAATGACAATAATGAATATGTTGAATTTTGTAATCCAGAACAAACCAATACTATAATGTATAATAAAAGAAGGCCTTAACTTACAGGAGGGATGTACTTTGAGCAAAGTCTTAACTCTCCTGCTTATGATCATATTTTCTGGCACAAAAAGATGCATTTTTCCTTAAAAAAATAATAATAATGATAATAAAATAAATATCAAAAGTCCCCATACGTCTTTAGAGGATGAAAGTCATGTAGCCAACTCTAATCAAAACAGCTTCATGGTCACACGTGGACAACTTCAAGCAACAGCAAGAACAATGATATTCTTTCATATGAACCGTTCAATCACAGCAAGAAAAACCTAGGGTTGCCATGCAAGTCAGACAAATGACTGTCTTTTCCTATCTAATTATATTGACACGAGTACAGTGATGATAAATGCCAATAAGAATGACACTCATCTAGCTATGTAGAAGCTTGTAAAAGCCTACAGAAGTGAAATACTACTAGAAAACTTTTGTTAACTCTCAAGTGGTGAGACAGGGGCGAGAGAGAACATTTTTTATCAACTGGTTAAAGCTTGATTTGGAGGACCCAGAAGTCATGAGGTAGTCCCAAATCTTCATTTGTTGAGTGTTGTTTTTCATATTACTGACAAGCTGGATACCAATGTAAAGGCTGAGCAGAGGGCTTGAATGTAAACTCTAAGTGTTTTTAAAATTATTTGAGCATTTTTTTCTGGAATAATATTAATATACTGTACAGTGGTCCCTTGGTTATAATGCACTTGGTTATAGCAGTTTTTGTTATCATTGCTGGATGAAAATCCACATTCCTGCTGTTATAGCACATATTTTGGCTCATAAGCATCTTTATAGAATGCCTGAGCTGGGCCAAGTCCAACTCAAAAACAATGGCCTGGCACATCAGCCCATGACATCACGCGAGTTAAGCGTGAATACTCGCTTTTCACTGGCCCACACCATCACAGCTGAGGTATAAGGTGAGTTTCATGAAGTGCTGCCCACACCCCAAAGTTGTGAACACTAATATTTAGGGTCAAATGCGTGCTAACACTGTGGTTTCAATTATACACACTGTAAGAGTCATTTTTGTTTTACAAAAACTCATAACACGTTAACATCATTACTCAATTTCATTCGAGGCCACAACAGTCTTCCTCATGTTAGTTTATGAAACAGAAATATTTCACCAATTCACTTCCTTTTCTCCCTGGTTGTGCTCTATGTTAATCTAATAATTCTTATTATTTTCTTTCCCCTGTTCTTTATATCAATGTTCATCCCAATTCACTTGCATTTACAGGTGACTTTCTAAAACCTATTCAAGTCTACAGAAATTTGTTATTACAAGCCTAACCTCACATATTCATACACTGGCCTTACCTAACCTGTCAAACAAAACAATATAACATAATCAAACCAAAAAATAACCTCCCCTAACCATACTCAAGCAAACCAAACCTAATCTAACCAGGTCTACACAAGTTAACCATAAACTTGCGTAATATAACCTAACCTAATCAACAATAAATTAACCAAACATGCAGAAATATCATAAAATGGGTTAGGTTAGGATAACCAAAAAATAACCGGACCTAACCATACTCAAACAAACCAAACCTAACCTAACCAGGTCTACACTAAGTTAACCATAAACTAGCCTAATATAACCTAACCTAACCAATAATAAATTAAACAAACAAAGAAATATCATAAAATGGGTTAGATTAGGATAATTTAGCATTAAATTATTCATTTAAAGTGGAAACACATGAACATACAATGATTTCACAGAGGCCCTATGTTCGACGCGATCAGCTGTTCTTTGTTTACGTTTTACCGATGGACATGAGCATGCAACCACTCGGAGCTCAATGTGTGCATATCTAACCCAAAGAAAGTTTAGCTTACTGTTTACTTATGATAATATACATTCATCTAAGTTTGTACTCATTCATACTGCATTGTTGAAATTTTAATTAATAATTTGTAGGGTTCAGTAATTTGCTTCAGACTGTTGGTGGCCTTCATACAAGTCACCCGAACCAATAGGCTTATCCCAAACCATGACCTTTATGGCGAGTAATTTGTTTCTGACCATTGGTGGCTTTCATACCAACCACCTCAACTCATAGGCCTATCCCAAACCACATGACCTTAGCGGTGGGTAATTTCCACCTGACTGTTGGTGGCTTTCATACCAGTTGCCTCAACACGTTGGCCTATCTCAAACCAAGACCTTCTGGGAAACCAGAAATGCCCACAAGTATACAGAAAGAGAAATAGCCATGTATGCCAAAGCCAATCCCAAAATGTTTTGGAAATACATTAACTCAAAAACAAGAATAGGGGACTGTGGGAAGAGGAAATTCTAGAAGCATAAAGCTTTTAGAGCAGATAATGAAAGTAAGAGAGAGAGTTTTACAAGGTATGATTAAAGAAAGAGTGAATACTGATGAGATGCAGTTTGGGCTTATGCCAAGCAAAGGGACCACTGATGCTATATTCATTGTTAAACAGCTTCAGGAAAAATATATAGGAAAGAAAAGGGAACTGTACTTTTTTTTTTTTGCTGATTTGGAGAAGGCCTCTGACAGAGCCCCTACAGAGGTGGTGAAGTGTGCAATGAGAAAGCTTGCGATCGAGGAGTGTCTGGTTAGGGTCGTTATGGCCATGTATGTGGGTGCTCACACCCAGGTAAGGGTGAATGGGGATTTGAGTGATGAGTTTTCCATGAATGTTGGTGTGCATCAGGGATCAGTCTTGAGCCCCTTGTGGTAGTCGTAGTTGTTCCCCAAGCAGTCTGGCCGAACAGTTATGAGTCCCCAAGGAAGGCCACGGCCGAGACCGCGCTTTCCCAGAGAGGTCTCAAGGAGTGTATATTGTGTTGTTGGCACAGGTGATTGTGTTCAATGCAGTCTTACATAATGTGCTTAATAGTATGGGGTGCTGTGTTGCATACTGGACAGGAATCAGCAACTGAGTCATCCAGCCTTTTCCAATAACTCTGGACAGGAATCAGCGACTGAGTCATCCAGCATTTCCTGATAACTCAAGAGGGCTGGATGATGCCAACATCTCAGCCTGGCCAGGTGGACCCTATCCTTCCGAGGGAGGTAGGATTCAGAAGGGTGGATATCAGGAAGCTGTGCATGCAGCTGTGTTGTCTTTGAGTGACTGAATGGAGCAGTGAGTGATCTGGGCATGGATATGCTTCTGGATGCTGGGATGGGGCAGGCAAGGGAGGAGAGATGACAGTATCTATGTATGATATCATGTGCTGGGTGTTGTTCTGATGTTCCTCAGTGTGTATAGATGTGCTGCCATATAGTGTAGTGGATGGTGTGGGTTTGTAGAGGCTGGAGCAAGAATTTGTGTGCCTCTTATGTATAGATGATCCTTGACTTTGAGGACTTTGGTGTCTTGGTGTAGGTGGTCTGTAGGTGGAGCAGCTATGCAGCCTGTGATTATTTTCAGGGCCTTGTTCTGTATGGTCTGTAGGGTGTTGTAGAGTCTTTAAGTGAGGTTAGACGCCTAAGCAGGGCTCGCATAATTCATCACTGAATGCACATGTACATATTGTTTGTAGACTGTGGTGGTGGTTTCTTCATTGTGTCCGAATGTTGTATGGGCAAGTGACCTTAGGGCGTTGAGTCTTGGTGTTAATTTATTTCTAATGTTTGTGATGTGTTGTTTAAATGACACTGATGTATTGTATGTTACACCAAGGTGTGTGTGTGTGTGTGTGTGTGTGTGTTGTTTATAGTGAGGTATGGAATGTAACTATGTTCTGATGTCCAGTTTGTGAGAAGGGTCACTGTAGATATGGCTGGGGCTATATTGAGTCTGTTTGTGGTGAACCATTCATGTAATGTGTTCAGGTAAGGCTGGAGAATGTGTGTGGCTGTGCCTGCATTTTGGTGTGTACGTGTAAATGTTATGATGTCTGCACGGGAAGCTGTGTGTATCTGTGGCGTATGGAGTGTGGGTATCTTGTGCATGTCTAGTTTAAAGAGTGTAGGGGACAAAACAGATCCTTGAGGGATGCCAATTGTGAAGCTTCTGATGTTCGATGACTGACCGGCAAATGTTACATACTGTATACATATATATATATATATATATATATATATATATATATATATACAGTAAACCCTTGATAAGCCGAACTTTTAGAAGCCGGAATCTTCAGTTAGCCGAACTCAGGCCGAGACCATGTATGAAAGTAGGCCGAAATGCTAAAGTAGGGGGAGAAATGGCGCCAAGTGGACTCGTGGCGCCAGTCTGCTGCTTGCTTTTGGAGACGGTAGTTGCGCCATTCTTACTGTCATTTAGTGCTGAACAGTGCTCTCCTTTTGCCTTCTGCCTTGCCATGGAAGGTTCATAGCTTAAAAGAAGTGATACTGGCACCTCTAGTCATAAAGGAATGAAGCTAAAAAAAAAAAAATGTGCGCGTGAGACAGTGTAGTGATCATGATTAAAGTTCAGTACTATTATTACTGAAAGTGTTACATTGCAGTCTATTACTGTGATTACATTTTAGTTTAGTTCTTAATACAGAGTGAAATAAATACTGGGTACTGTTTAGAATTTACTTTAAAGTATGAACTAACCCACCTCCACCAACTCCGTCTCCAAAACAAAACAAATTGCCGAACTTCGAAGAATCTACTGCTTTTAACGAAAGGTGTTACATTGCAGTCTATTACAGTGATTACATTTAAGTTTAGTTCTTAATATAGAGTGAAATAAATACTGGGTACTGTTTAGAATTTACGTTACAGTATGAAGTCAACCACCTCCACCACCTCTGTCTCCAAAACAAAACAAACTGCCAAAGAATCTACTGCTTCTAACGAAAGGTGTTACACTGCAGTCTATTATAGTGATTACATTTAAGTTTAGTTCTTAATATAGAGTGAAATAAATACTGGGTACTTTTTAGAATTTACGTTCAAGTGTGAGTTAAACCACCTCCGTCTCCAAAACAAAACAAACTGGCGACGATCTTCTGCCTCTGACGAAAGGCAAATTATGTGCACTGAATTCTTTCTTTTTTGTCTTTCTTTATTAATTTATACACTGTATATGCTCCTTTACTTTAGTGTTAAGAAGACAAGTAATAAGTATTGTTATTGCAATTTGGGGGGCGTGAAAATCCATCTCCAACACACGTTACTGACAGTCGGTACTGCCTCTGTGAATGATTTCTACCAATTAACCACTTCAGTACTGTGACGTCTATTTCTACTTTATTTACGCTTCCTCCAGCCGATTTTATGGCACTCAGGACTGGACTCACATACTGAAGGGGCTAACGAAGGCTGTACCAACCCCGTGCACTTCCACAGATCCAACCTACACTGACTAAAATTGTTTGGTGGCAGCAAGAACAAAATGAAAATACACCCAGCACTGAAGGGGTTAAATGTATATTAAATGCACTATATTGTTTTTTGTCATAGCTAATTTATTTATATATGCTTCTTTAATTTAGTGTTGAAAGGACAAGTAATAGGTATTGTCTTAGCAATTTTTGGGGGTGATAATTCGGTAATTTAGCAATTTTGGGGGGTGAAAATTCAGTAAGCCGGAAAATTCGGTAATTCAGACCAGGGTAGAGCCCTATATAGTTCGGCTTATCAAGGGTTTACTGTATATGTTAGAGAAACACACATTAAACGCGTGTGTACAAATATACTTTTACGCTCCTCGACTGGGAAT